>JASDQU010735130.1:85652-101101 GCA_032191745.1 Picea mariana
TATTTCTCAAAGTCGGAAAAGAAAAGAAGAGTGAAAGGTTAGAGCTTGTGCATACAGATGTATGGGGACCAGCTCAGGTATCATCTCTTGGTGGTTCTCGTTATTATGTTACTTTTATTGATAATGCAACTAGAAAAACTTGGGTTTATTGCATTCGACAAAAATCTGATGTTTTTGATACTTTTAAGAAATGGAAAACTTTGGTTGAGAATGAGACAGGAAAAAGGTTGAAGTGTCTTAGATCAGACAATGGAGGTGATTATTGCAACAAGGAGTTTGATGATTATTGTTCATACCATGGAATTCGTAGAGAGAAGACAGTTCCAGGAACACCACAAGAAAATGGTGTGTCATAAAGGATGAACAGGACAATCATGGAGCGTGCAAGGAGTATGAGACTGCATGTTGGTTTTACCTTACAGTTTTGGGCAGATGTTGTAGATATTGTTGTTTACTTAATAAGCAGAGGACCTTCAAGCTCTCTAGATGGTAGAATTCCAGAGGAGGCATGGACAAGTAAAAAGGTAAACTATTATCTTTTGAAGATTTTTGTTTTTGAATCATTTGTCCATATTGATAAAGAAAATAGAACAAAGCTTGAGGCAAAATCCAAGAAGTGTACCTTTATTGGATAAAGTGTTAATGATTTTGGTTATCGCTTATGGGATTATGAAAATAACAAAATCATTAGGAGTAGAGATGTCATATTCAATGAGAAAGTCATGTACAAATATCAGTTGCAGGGAAAGAAACATGAAAAAGAAAAACCAAAACACATAGTGCTTGATGAGATCACTGAAAAAAAAAATCCAAAGGAACCAGAAAATCAAAATGTACAACAACAGGATCAACATGTACCTCAAAATCCTGCAAGTGTTGTTAGAATATCTACCAGGTTAAGTAGACCCCCTGAACGATACTCTCCTTCATTGTATTATTTATTGTTGATTGATTCTGGTGAACCATAATGTTATGAAGAGGCAATGTAGGTAGACACCAAAAAGAAGTGGGAGCAAGGAATGAAAGAGGAAATGGATTCCCTAGTAAATAAATAGACTTGGGAATTAGTTTAGTTGCCTACAAGAAAAATAACATTGCAGAATAAATGGGTTTACAAGTTGAAGGAAGATGGAGGAAAAAAGTGGTACAAGGATAGACTTGTTGTAAAGGGTTTTTCACAAAAGAAAGGTATAGATTCTGATGAAATATTTTCTCTTGTTGTTAAAATGACTTCAATTAGGACTATTTTAAGTCTTGTGGCAGTAGAATATTTGCATCTTGAATAGTTAGATGTAAAAACATTTTTTCTCCATGGGGATTTGGAGGAAGAGATTTATATGCAGCAACCATAGGGGTATAAGGTCAAAGGGAAGGAGAATTTGGTATGCAGGTTGAAGAAGATCTTGTATGCCCTAAAGCAAGCTCCAAGGAAGTGGTATTTGAAGTTTGACAGATTTATAACATAACAAAGTTATAATAGATGTCATTATGGTCATTGTCCTTATTTTAAAAGGATAGAAAATGGAAGATATATTATCTTGTTATTGTATGTAGATGGCATGCTTGTTGCAGGGTGTAATATGAAAGATATAAATGTGCTCAAGAATAAATTAGCTAATTCATTTTTGATGAAGGATTTGGGTGCTGCACAAAAAATCCTTGGTATGAGAATAACAAGAGACAGGAAAAATCGCAAATTGATATTGTCTCAGGGTGAGTACATAGAGAAGGTGTTGGAGAGGTTTAAAATGCAGAATGTAAAACCATTTAGTACACCTTTGGCCAACCATTTCCTTGTAAATGTATATTGTAATTTCATTGTAAATTTGGACCGTTCATTATCAGGTCGTAAATCTGACAGTAAAAGATATGTTAGGGTTATTTTCCCTGGAAGGCAACTCTCTTTTATGAGGGAAATGTATTGCGGCTATGTATCATTGGAAATATTGTATTTTGAAGACTGTGAGAGAAAGAATAGGAAGTTACAACGAGTGTGTTGTAGGTTTTATCCCTTCATTTGTTGGATAATAATAAAGGAAGGACCTGAAAATTTCTTTGGTGGACGTAGCCCACACTAGGTGAATCACGTATATATGTGTCTTTATTGTATTGTGTATCTTCTGTGTTTTATTTCCGCATTTATTTTATTTTATTGCTCTGCGATCCTGTTTTTTCTAACATATATATATATATTAAAGAATGGTTGAATTCTTGAGTAAAATGGAAATTGCATGTCTGTTTTCACTGTTAACTTGATACCTCATGTAACCTAGTAAGTTGTGTAAGGGAGGGGTGTATCCCTATGAATTCTGCAAGTCTTGAGTGGAGAGCTTGAAAGATATGAATAAAATATTCATTCATAATTGGAAGGAGTTCCCTGAGGCCTTAATAGAGTTTCTGAGTAGTTAGGGAGCTTCAAGCCTCGTGAAGCCTTCTGTCTTTCAAGGAAAGTTTGCAGGATATGCAAGTATTCATCCAAGTTCAAGGAGAAATTTCCTTAGTCACTGTCTGAGTGAGGGTGTGAGACAAGAAGGTTTGTTATAACCTTAGTGATGGCCTTGAAGAGGACCAAAAATGGTGAAGTTTGGAGTCGGACTGTTAACCGGGAGAAAACTCATGTTTTGAGTCGATACGATCGACAACTGTTGAATTGACTTGGCGGAGGAATCATGATTGTTGATCAGAAGGAGAGGTCGTCAGAATGATCCAACACACTATTGCAATGGGACTCTGATGGGGATGGCTTTGATACAATGAGGACCATGGATCTGTCAGAGAGTTGGGTAGTTAATTTCTGGGTGATCGATATCAAATGTAAGTCTGTCAAAAGAAGGACTATCAGAAGCTTGGAAACATGTCTTGAGAAAAGGGTACGATGATGAGTTGGTTTGAGGACCATCAATCTACCAGGAGGTGTCCCTTAGGATTTTATCCATTGGACCTCATGTGGTTTTCTCTAAGGAGGAAGGACTAGAACCTTAACTACCATGTAGTTAGGACGCTCCAAACAAGTCTTGACCATTGGTTGAGGTACTTTTAGGAGTGTTGGATCCCTCGTAGGATGTCGTTGATGGATGACGTCGGAGGATTTCATCGGAGTGAGATTGTCAGAGTGACCTTCGATGCCCGAAGTGGATGTGCTTTGATGAGGAGGATTTTTGGGAATGAATGAGGATCATCAATTAGAGAGTGGATGCGACGTGATTTTAGTCGTATATCTATCATGGGTCCCACCGGTTCACTTGGCAAGTAAAGGGAGAGACTGGTGATAGAATTTGGGTTATTTGAGGAACAAATTAGGTGAAACCTCTGATTTCTAGGCCCGAGATTCGTTGGATCTGTTGAAACGATCCATCAGAATGAAGTCGTCGGAATGGGAGTTAGGCCTGTAAGTCATTGTTCTGATGGGGAAGAGTTTGAGTCGCTCTAGGTCGTTGATCTGGGGGTGGGAAATGATTATAACCATCTGATTGAGGGTGTATAGATCCCTTGTCTTTGCAGTGAGCTTCGTAGAGGGATTTCATTGATATATTTGGGGATTGAGCAAGTAGAATTCAATACAATAAATATTGTGATAAGATAAGTCTTCACTTAAAACAGTGATGTACCAAAAACAATGAGAGTAAACTTGAATACATACTCAAGGGAAGATGAAAAATGAACATCCCACCAGCCTAAGACAGTTAGGGGGTCGGGTGTGTTACATTGGAGGAGGGTAAAATTTGGAAGTCCTTGAAAACCTCTGACCTAGCCATTGTTGGATCACCCTTTAGTGTAAGTGTCTATGTATGGCTTTCCCACCAAATTTGAGCATGGACCTCTAGCTTTAGTCAAAGAAACGTTATCTTATAATCTCCTCCTACTTTATGCACATTGAAAATACTTCTAGTTGTTGCATCCTATTATTCAACTTAACAGTGGTAACCTGACCTTTCTAGAACTTGATATCCACTTTTCCTTCCACTTTTAACAAATATGTCATTGAAGCTTGGTATTTTTCTCTCTATCACTTTCCCTAAGTCGTGTTTACCTTCAAGCTTATTGTAAGAGACAAAATTTTAATGAGATTTGGCCCACTCCTCATGTTAAAATATTCGATGTGCTCATTTTTCCTAGACAATATCTTAATATTGTCACCCAACCATAGGCACACAGCCACCCCCGAGCACCATAACCTTGACAAATAGAATAATTTTGGAAACAGTACCAGACCCAACAGATAACCAAGAGATAACGCATCTATCTCCCTCCAAGAATAGTGCACCAAACAGAGAGTCCATAAACCAGAAACCTAGACCAAAAACACAGTTGCAATAGCTGCAACTGCACTCATTCTCCAAACTTGTGCACCACTTAACTTGTGAGAGCTGTGAGTGAGTGAATAATCAAATGAGATCAAGCACCCTCTATTTATAGTTTTGTTTGTCACCTGTCCAGGCCGACTTCTTCTTTTAGAGGATAATGCTTAATTATTAATTATTTTATTTAGCCGACATGTCTTCTAGGGTTTCTACACATCAGTTTAGGGTTTATCTACCTTTAGAAACATTCTAATCTAGTCATAGGTTACACATGGAGGTTAATACCTCTCGCAAATACCGTAAAATCAACACTCCCTCCTAGCTAGGGAGATATTTAATGGTAATGGTATTGAGCACAAACAGACCATTCTATTAGTAGGATCATCATAGCCACACAAGTTATCTCATGATCACGTAGATCAACTCATGAGTAACATCACCATTATCAATATCATTTGATAGCATCAACTACATCATCTCTCGAGGCCATACTCCATTTGAGTAATCAGGAATGATGTTGAATAAGTCACTTAATCAACAAAGTGATACAAGGACCATTCTTTTATTCTGGACATACATCTTAGAAGAATATTTGTCCCAACAAATGTTGAAAGCCCCGCAATGGGCTACAAGGACCATTTTTCTAATCCAGACATATGTCCTAGAAGGATTTCAGTCCTACCAGATGTCGAAAGCCACACCATGGGCTACAGAGACCATTCCTACAGGAATGTCAGCCTCAAACTATTTTCTAATCAGGTCATATGTATCATAGAGATCAATATCTACCCATATGCCTTAGAAAATATTGGTTCCATATCAACCACCCTAATCAGGACGTCATGTCCTTAGTGGGGGAAATATTCAACATGATTGTGCCTCAGGAGAATATCAGTCCTGAACCATTTTCCTAATCGGTCCACAATATGTGCCTTAGGAAAATACTAGTCCATCATACGTCAACAATATGTCAACCTAGACCATTCTCCATAGAGAGAATGTCTGTCCACCAACAATTTGTTCTTCCTAGACCATTCTCTGCCTGGAGAATGTTTGTCCACTAGCACACTAACTATCCATCTAGATGGAAATCATCTCCAACACTAGTGGTAGTCTCCATGGAAATCAGATAGTAGCATACAACTGCTATAATGTCATCCAATAGAAAACAACTATGTTTATCCATAGTAGTACACAACTATTGCCCAGTGGTACACAACCACTCCTAGTAGCACATGGCTATTAACCAGTGACACATAGTCACTACCAGTGGAACACATCCACCACAGTAGCATACAGCTACTGTCCAGAGATATACAGTATCCACAACAATCAAATCATATCATTTGATATCATCATGCATCAACAATGTCGTCAACTGCATCACCTCTAAGCCTTACTAGCATCATGTGAATGCATTATATTTAAGTTGTATTGGTGTTATCTGGAGTATCATCTACATCATCTCTAAGTCGGACTAGAATGACATAACTAGCATGATGCCAATGCATCATATCTAAGTTGTATGCCTCCTCTAAGTTGTACTCGCATGATGTAGATCAGTGCCTCACTGTGTCATCTCTAAGTTGTATGATCATCTATAAATCGTACTAGCATGACATATCTAACATGATGTCAATACATCATATCTAAGTTGTATGCCACCTCTAAGTTGTAATCGCATGATCATATCTAGCATGCCACGAGCCCCCTGCATAATATCTAAGTTGTATGGTCATCTCTAAGTTGTACTAGCATAATGTCAATACATCATTTATAAGTTATATGTCATATCTAAGTTGTACTCACATGGCCATATCTAGCATGATGCGTCTCACCAACATCATCTCTAAGTTGTACTAGCATGAACATAACTAGCACGATGCAATCATCATCTCTAAGTTGTATGCCCATCTCTAAGATGTATTAGCACGATACTCCTCAGGCCAATGTATCAACAACTCCAACCATCTATATCATATCTGAGTTGTACTAGCATGATCATATATAGCATGATGCAAGCATCGTCTCTAAGTTGTATGATCATCTCTAAGTTGTACTAGCATGATACAAATTTGTAGTTCACTGACAGTGCATGATGTTACATATCAATGCTCCCTCCAAACTGAGAAATTCATCTCCTCCCTTTCAACCAAGGGAGAAATCTCCATGATCCACGGCTTGTCCCTCAAGTAAGCAAACTTTATCTTGGACAAAGGATTCGTCAAAATATCTACAGTCTTCTCATTAGTGGAGATATACTAGAGAACCACTTCTCCCCTATGGACTATAGTACTTGATCTCAATGTGCTTTGACCTATCATGGAACACCGAGTTCTCTGAGAGCTTCACACAACTATGGTTATCACAATATATCATGGTCGAATCCAACACCTGATCAAACAATCTAGAAACCAACTTACGAAGCCACACTACTTCCGTACAAGCATCACATGCTGCAATATACTTTGCTTCTGCAATGTTGAGTGCAACAAACTTCTGTTTCTTGCTAAACCATGATATCATAGCAGATCCCATACTGAAACACATACCAGAAGTACTCTTTTTGTCATCTACACTCCATGCGCAATATGAATCAGTAAATCCATGTAGTTGTACATGATTGTTTGAGACATATCTCAAACCATACATTATCATCCCACAAAGATGTCTCAAGATATGCTTTGCAACCACCCAATGCTCTTGTCTAGGTTCCACCTAGAACTAGCTCAACATGTTCACCGCAAAGAATATGTCTGGCCTAGTATTTACCAAATAATCAAGGAGCCAATCAACTGCTGGTACAGGGACGAGCCTACAAGTCATACTATATTTCACCACGCTTATGTTTTGCTTCTAGTCATGAGACCAAGATCCTTCGTATCAAATTCTAAGGCTAGATCTTTCTTAACACTGAATAGTGAGAGGCTCTACACCAAGCTCTTGGAGCTTGCTTGAGTCCATACAAGGTATTCTTTAATATGAATACATGGGTTTGTCTTTGGTGTACCTCAAATCCTTGAGGTTGATTTATATATACCTCTTCCTCAATTACTCCATTGAGAAGGACGGTCTTTACATCCATTTGATGTAAACTCCAACCCATGGATGTTGCTAAAGATATGATGGCTCTAATAGAGGTGTATCTGGTGACTGGAGCAACTGTCATATCATAGTATTCTCCCTCCTAATAGGAGAACCCTCTAGCCACAAATCTTGCCTTGTATTTATAAATACTTTCATTCACTGCATGCTTTATCTTGTAAGCTCATATAGGCACAATTTCCCATACATAATTTTTCATGATGGATTGATATTCTTCCATCATAGCCTCCTTCCATTCTTTTTGCTTGACTTCTTCTTCAAAGGTGGAAGGTTTTGTAACTGGAATATAGTTTTGACTTCTTGATTTCTCTGAAAGTTCTATCTGGAGCACCATACTTTTCTGCATCTTGAATGATCTCAAGAGCCCAAGCTGCTCTTCCCTTTTTAGACTTATCTTGGTGTGGGTCTTCATATCTCTATAGTTCTACCATGTCTGATACAAAATTCTTACCTCTCTCTGCATCTGCAATCTTGGGATCTACGGGATATTTAGCATGGACCTCATCACAGTCTTGGCTTCTTTAGTCCACAGATGCATTGGTAAGTCTTGATCATGGATCATGAATTTTACTGCTTCCATAATTGAATAGTTCTTTCTTTCTTCCACACCATTTTGTTTGACAATTGTAGGAAGTGATGCTCTCCCTCCTAATACTGTCCTCTCTGCATAATTTCTTGAGATCATCTGAGGTGTACTTCCTTCTATTATCGGACCTCAATATCTTTAACTTCTTTTCAGATAAGATTTCCACAAGTGCTTGAATTCATCGAACTTACTAAATACTTTTCCCTTTTGCTTCCAAGAAACAAATGCAAGTTTTATGTGAGAAGTCATCAATAAATGAAATATATTGTACATACCCGTTTAGTGAGAGGGTTGACATGCATCTGAGTGAAGGATGTCCAAAACATAATTTTTCTTTCCACGCTTCCTTTATAGTTGATACTTGGTGAGACCATCTACTGCACCACTAATGAAGTCATCTGCTCCATTCTTGCAACTGTCACCGTATCTCCCTCCTAGAGCTATCAACTGTGACCTACCTGGAACAAGAACAATAACAAGGAAAATAGAAGAAAACATTCTTCAACACTCTTCCAGTGTTGTGACCAATCATTCTTTCATAGTAACATGTTTGTAGCAAACAAATATATCTCCATGGTAGCATTCATGGAATCTTGTAAGATAACCTTCCCCAGAGAAGAACAATAAAAATATTTCCAATATAATAACATTTTCATAATATATCTATGGTAACAAGAATGGATAAAAATTTCATGGTGATCATCATAGTATGACCAAGGTGACCTGCCTGGGAGCAAACAAGAAATATCTCTCTAGAGGAGATGTTAGTTCATCTTTCAAACAAGTACAATAAGCATTTATATCAATGGTATTCACATGAAATCAAGTATTGATTGCAACTAGCAATAATATGACCTTTCAAAGACTGATTTCGGTACAATTTGTAATGTAGCACCTATCACTCTTGATATATGCAAATTGGAAGCTTAACAATTTAATCAAACCTGGAACCTGAAGCCTCAACTTCTATGGAGGGTGCACTTGTTCCTCTGAATGCACTGAATCCAAGATTACAACTTGGACAAGGTTTCTAGTACTTTCCCTACAAACACACTCATGTTTTGCTAGATGATATAACTTGGATAGCATATACAAGTGCATACCTTTGAAATCTTGTAGCATCGTCCAGCTTGTCTTCCAATATGAAACTAGATACCATATTGACAAGAAGAGATTAGAAATTGAATCAGAAGATTCAATGATTAGAACAATCTAGAAACTCTAAAATTTCAACTTTGACCACAAAATCAATTTGACCAGAAGTCAACCTTTGACTTTGGCTTTGACCAAAAATTAAAACCTGATGTTTTTGCTAGCTGAGGGTACCAAGAGGTGTGTTAGGCTAGGGTGCACTAGCATGTCAAGGGATTAGGTCAAATGTTTCATCAGAAGTGCCTGAACACAAGGGCTAGGGTTTGTCGCAACTTCACAATAAAAAAACCTAGTTGCAGTTGTAACTGGTGCCACAATGAGCTTAACAAATAATTGTCGCACTACCTTCCAGTGGTTAGACTATTCTGAAGGTGGTGTAAGCCCATAACCTGTTAAAATATTCAATTTGTTCATTTTTCCATAAACAATATCTCAATATTGTCACCCAACCATAGGCACACAACCACCCCCTAGCACTGTAACCTTGACAGATAGAATAATTTCAAAAGCAGTGCCAGACCGAATAGATAACCAAGAGATAACATATCTCTCTCTCTCCAAGAATAGCGCACCAAACAGAGACTCCATAAACCAAAAACCCAGTGGCAATAGCTGCATCTGCACTCCTTCTCCAAACTTGTGCACCACTTAACTTGTGAGAGTTGTGAGTGAGTGAATAATGAAATGAGCTCAAGTGCCCTCTATTTATAGTTCTCTTTGTCACTTGTCCAGGCCGACTTCTTTTAGAGTCTAATACTTAATTATTAATTATTTTATTGAGTCGACATGTCTTCCAGGGTTTCTACACATATGTTTAGGGTTTCTCTAGCTTTCAAAACATTCTAATCTAGCCATAGGTTACACATGGAGGTTAATACCTCGCGCAACTACCATAACATCAAAACCTCAAAGGGTCCAAAATTTCTCCTCTAGGGCTTAGATTAATATTTCCATACCCCTAAGAGATGTTGGTGACTTGTTCTTCTAGTATTGCAAATATTACATTTGATTAATCTTTTGGAATAACCCCATGACAATCTGTCGTGTTTGCAGCTTGAGGTTGTTGTCTTTCCTTATGCGAATATTTGGATATTCGGGGTGCAAGTACCTTGTTGTCTTAGACTTCCCAATTCCAGTGAGCATACATTGCAACTATTCCACAAAAGAAACCCAAATAAATAATTGAATTGATAACAATATGATTTGTATCCTACCATGGATATTTTAATAAGTAGTTTATCACATAAAATATTAAAATGCTACTACAAGTACAATTAAATTTATATGTTGTTGCACAATGATTACTTATGATTAAGCATTAATACTAAAATTGTACCACTATCATTGTGAAGAATAACTGCAAAAATAAGAGAAAAGCTACAGTAATAAGAAGATAACACCAAACTATACCTTGGAGAAACCCATGAGGGAAAAACTCCAACAAGAAATTATCATTGTGCCTTGCTCTTTTATCATTAAAATAGGAGTAAAACCCCTTTTTCTCCTAGCATCTAGGGTTTTAACACATCATACTCATTAGTTGTGACGACCTCCCGCTTCTCTCCTACTCAAAGAGGGGCCATCGCGACCTCTCGGTCTAGCATTGTTCAAGTCATTGAACCAAATGGTTCGTCGGGCTCCTGATGGAACCGGTTCAACTTGACACAGGCCCTTTTTACTTCCTTGGCACCCGCAATGTGGCACCTGCGGACCCTCTCCTTAGTGCTTTTAGCTCTTGCGTCGATGACCTTAGCTTTTGGTGCTAGGCTCTTCCATTAATGTGACCACGGACTGTGACCGTGGGCCAACTCCTTTCGCGACCCCCACTTCGGGACTTTCATGAACTACTTCCTCCCTTCCCTGATTTTCAAATCGATGAATACTTCGGGACCAGATCTACGATCCTCGTTCCTTTCGCAATCAACGGCTGCAATCGAATCGCGAGTTCAGACTTCGCGAGTCCTCCCGTCTCCCAAATCTGTTTCTTCCAATCGCAAATCAGCAATGTGATGATCCTTTGCCACGTGCCCTTCCAGATCCAACGGCTTGGATTTGAAATCGCTCTTCGCAACTTCACGAAGATCTTTGTTCGCTCCCGCAAACCTTCTGAAGTTCCTTCTTTTGAACCTCTTGATCTTCTGCCACCTGTCTCCTCCTTGACAATGGATGATTTCTCCGTCTTCGGGACTTCAGCAAGTCCTCAACTCCTTTGCACACTTAGCACAAATTTACCTTTCGAGACTTAGGTTGTTCTCGAAGGCTTCTTTTTGCACTCCTTGTAGAAATCTGTGCAGCTCTCCTGCAACTTTGCTTGGCTTGAAAACCTTCACGGTTCCAAGTTCATTTGCGAGTTTCTCGTGCCCCCTCTTGGCAACTTCTCGCCCTTCCTCCTGAGATTATAAGGTGAACTCTCGACACCTTAGGCACACTCCTTGCACTTGGCTCAGTTCTTCGATGGATTCTCCCTCGGCCTTACGGAAAGGTTTAAGGCATCTCCTTTCCTTTGTCGACGCACTTCTTGCAAAGCCTTCCTTCACCAGAATGTTCAACAATTCTAGGATACTTCAACACCTTTTGTCGTGTTGCTCTTGCAAATGCTCACGCAAGGTCAATGCCCTCCTGGCAGAGTATTCCAGAGTGTTCAGTAACTCTGGATTGTGTGCCTCTCCACACAGTATTTGTTTTCAAGGGACTTAACCGCCTTGAAATTTCTCCCTCGGTCTGTGAATTAATCCGGTATGCCCTCTTGGCAACTTCTCTTTTGACTCTATTGATTTCAGACATGCACTCCTTGTGTCGGCTTACAGATTTTCCAATCTTTGTCGTGCACTCCTTGCACTTAGCCTAGAGAACCAGACTTAACTCAACACACTTGCGGATAGAAAACAATATCTCTATCCCTGCAAACGATTTCTAGCATTCACATACAATCCAAAGGCATGTAAAAGATATTCATAACACAACATCCATTGAACAAAAATGTAAAACAGGAAAAATTGTCATTTTCTATTAATGGTAGAATGCCAAATTACAATGGTGGAGTCTGAGCTGCAACTGAGTCTCGGCTCTCTGTGTCTCTCCCCTCTAACCTATCCTCTATTGCCTAACCTCTACTTTTCTTACAATACAAAGATTTATACAAGAGGGGCTCAAATGGGCTTCCCTCGCAAGCTACATTAGTGGTGTCAAATCACCATCCCTACTACCTATCGAAAGGCCAAATTACAATGATGGCTATCTGCTCCAAATCGAACGCAGATCCATTCTATCGTCAGCCTATTAATGGCGACCTTATCTCCAGATTGTGTGAAAGCACGATTTGGCTCTTCCAGCTTGTCATCAATTAATGCCCGAATCACGTCTTGGATTCTTGAGGCAAAAATGAGAGGGTGGTGCCTCTCCTTCCTTGAATGTGCACCATGTGTGTAATTGAGCTAGTGCGTGCTAAGATGGAGCAATGCTCCTGCATCATACTCCACAGTGGTAAAAATCATGAGCTCCTGCTCATGAGCTTTCCAATGTGGATGAAATCCACCTGGATCCCAAACTTTCTCCTGGAGCTGTCTCTCGGCTCCTCTGCTTCGTTGCTTATGTTCCTACATCTTCCCCGCTGCTTGTGCAAGTTTCCTTTCATCCAGCTTCCTCGTGTTGGCCGCTTCTGTTGCTGACCTCGAAATCATCTCCCCGATCTCCTCGATCACCTTGTCCAGCTACTCCCCTAGCTGGTTCTTCTATTGCAGACCAGCTCGTTGCACTCACTCCTTGCCGATGGGCAAATCATACTGACTTCCCAAGGCATCTTCTTTCTCTATGGTCTTATCTTGCCACTCTGTTGCAGTCTTCCCCCCTGTAGATCTCTCATCACTAGGCTTCTGCTCAGCTCTTACCTCTCTTGGTTCTTTGGTTGGTTCTATTCCAGCTTTCACCAACTGTAACTCGTGTTGGTGTATCTTGCCCAACATGGCTATCTCCTGGCAGCCACCTTCTGGTTCTGGATTATCCAACCAATCCTCCAGTGCACTTAACTCCAATTCCCACTGAGTGAGTAACTCAACTGGGTGTTCTCCTTTTGCCGGGATAGACATCAGTATTTGTTCCTTTTCTTCCAAGACAGTCTCAGCTTCATGTCTTCCTATCGCATCTACAACATCTGTGTTAGCCTCTCCAGGCCGCTTGGTAGCAATATCTCAACTCCTCCAATGATCAAAACGGTCCTCTGATCCTCCTTCTCTGTGATGGAAGTTTGTAACTTCTCATCATCTTCATTCACACGACTCACAGTTTCGCATGAATCTCCATCTGAGTGAGGTCTCTCCCATGCCTCCTCTTCATTTGTCAACCCTCTTAGCTGATGCGAACTCTCCACTAAGTTCACCTCTCCTCCCTTGCCCACCTGGCAATCTGGGATGTCTTCTTTGCCCATCTGGCAGGTTACGAGATCTATCGATCCCTTCTTATTGCCCACCTAGCAACCTGAAAGACCCTTTCCATATCCATCCCCCTTATGATCGAGGTTTTCAGCATGCCTCAACCACCTTTTTAACATCTGTTGCTGCCCCCTGGCCAACAACAACTGAACAAGCCATTTGGTTGTTCTCTTCAAAGGCCATTCATACCTCCAGTGTACCTTTGACTCCTATTGCACCTTGAATGCAAGATTCTCCATCTCTGCTCAGATTTAACTGAGCTCATTGTCCATCTCCGCCTTGTTCTTCTGCGACTGAACTTCTCCTCAACCATGCTTATGATCGTCAATGGCCATCTTGTTTTGTTTACAGCCCACCTGGTTGTTTACCATCTGATGCACACCTTGCAACAACTCCAACAGAGCATCACACTCTTTCCCCCTTCGTCCACACTCTACAGACGAAATCAGGCTCTGATACCACTTGGTATCAAACTATCATTCTGTCTCCTTCTCTTCGCTTGAGAGAAATCAATCTCTGATTTATGTGTCTCCTTCTCTCTGCTTAAGATGAAATCAAGTTCTAATACCACTTGGTATCAGACTATTGTCGTGTCTCCTTCTCTTCGCTTGAGAGAAATCAAGCTATGATATCACTTGGTGATGACCTCCCCCTTCTCTCCTGCTCAAAGAGGGGCCATCGCAACCTCCCGGTCTAAGATCGTTCAAGTCATCGAACCGAATGGTTCGTCGGGCTCCTGATGGACTTCGGCAAGTCCTTGACTCCTTTGCACACTTAGCACAATTTTCCCTTTCAAGACTTAGGTTGTTCTCGAAGGCTTCTTTCTGCACTCCTTGCAGAAATTTGTGCAGCTCTCCTGCGACTTTGCTCGGCTTGAAAACCTTCACAGTTCCAAGCTCCTCTGCGAGTTTCTCGTGCCCTCCTGGCAACTTCTCGCCCTTCCTCCTGAGCTTATAAGGTGAACTCTCGACACCTTAGGCGCACTCCTTGCACTTGGCTCAGTTCTTCGACGACTTCTCCCTCAGTCTTATGGAAAGGTTTAAGGCATCTCCTTTCCTTTGTCGACGCACTTCTTGCAAATCCTTCCTTCACCAGAATGTTCAACAATTCTGGGATTCTTCAACATCTTCTGTCGTGTTGCTCCTGCGAATGCTCACCCAAGCTCAATGCCCTCCTGGCAGAGTATTCCAAAGTGTTCAGTAAGTCTGAACTGTGCTTCTCTCCACACAGTATTTATTTTCAAGGGACTTAACAGCCTTGAAATTTCTCCCTGAGTCTGTGAATTAATCTGGTATGCCCTCTTGGCAACTTCTCTTCTAACTCCGTTGAGTTCATACACGCACTCCTTACGTCGGCTTATAGAGTTTCCAATCTCTGTCGTGCACTCCTTGCACTTAACCTAGAGAACTAGATTTAACTCAACACACTCGTGGATAGAAAACAGTATCTTTATCTCTGCAGACGATTTCTAGCATTCATCTACAATTCAAACGCATGTAAAAGACATTCATAACATAGAATCCATTGAACATAAATGTAAAACAGGAAAAAATGTCATTTTCTATTAATGGTAGAATTCCAAATTACAATGGTGGAGTCTAAGCTGCAACTGAGTCTCAACTCTTTGTGTCTCCCTCCTCTAACCTATCCTCTGTTGCCTAACCTCTACTTTGCTTACAATACAAAGATTTATAGAAGAGGGGCTCAAATGGGCTTCCCTCACAAGCTACATTGGTGGTGTCAAATCACCATCCCTACTACCTATCGAAAGGCCAAATTACAATGATGGCTATTTGCTCCAAATCGGATGCAGATACTGTTGTAGGAAAATCTGCCTGCGGACAAGTAGATCGACCTCTAAGGCTTGACCTTAACCCT
>JASDQU010735131.1:12985-29277 GCA_032191745.1 Picea mariana
TTCCACATGGGCTGCAAATAATTGACAGCCTTTTCTGTAGCACTTCTTCAACTGCATTGTTGAGATTTCTCTGATAGCAACAACTCTGGGAATTCCTTGGATTGTTTTCTAATTCCCTTCCTCATCCAGCCAAGTGAATGCCTTGTTACGACAGTCCAGGATATCATGGTGTTGGTCCAACCAATCCATCCCGATTAAATAGTTGTAAGAGCCTAAAGGCAGATTGTTCAATTCAACCTTTGTGCTTATTCCATTCATGTCCACAGGACAGGATTTAATCAACTCAGTGACTTTCCTCTTGGTTCCTATAGCCAGCTGCACTAACCAAGATTTTTCATGTTTGCTTCTTGACAAAAGAAAACTTTCCACCACCCTAGGATCTATATAACTATGGCTAGCCCCTGAATCAATTAAAACAGTAAATGGTCTGTTGTTAATCATACCTTCCACTTCAATCATGTGTAACTGATATTCAACTTGCTTGTTGTTCAGGGCTGCATATATCCTTGGCATTCTACTGCCCATGTCCTCCATTGTTTCAGCTTGCTGAACATTGTGGACAAATCTCACTTTATCATTTTGCTGGGGGAAATCTTTATACCTATGGTTTCCTTTACAACCCCAGCACTCCATAGGTGTCTGTCTTGGCATTTGTCCGCCCATTTCAGCCTTTCTGGGCTTTCTAAAAGATGATTGTCCTTGAGGATTGTTTCTAAAAAAGGATGACTTAGTTTCTTTCTGCCTCTGCTCTTTCTTGAACTTCTTCTTGTCTTCCCAAGCCTTCTGGAAGGTAGGCTTTTCTTTCTGTTGTTCATATAAGCACTTCGCCCTCCTTATCATTTCTTCCATAGTCTTGGGGTCATCATACTAGATCTTGTCACCAATGGAAGGTGGAAATCCACTTAGATACCTCTGAATCTTCACAGTCTCATCTTTGATTAAAGGAACATACTTCAACAATTCCAGAAACCTTCGTTCATACTCATCCATGGTAATGTTGCCTAGCTTGAGTTCAAAGAACTCTTTCATCTTTCTGTCATAATATCTCTTAGTCAAATACTTCTTCTCAAAATAACTCTTGAATTCTTTCCAAGTGATATCTTTCTCTCTAATGTGTTGTACCTGCAAAAGATGATCCCACCACATGGATTCCTTTCCCTTCATTTGATACATCGCAATTATTCCTTCTGCATGAGAGGAATAATTTTGCAGTTGGAAATATTTCCTCATGCCAAGAAACCATGTTTCGTCATCTTCCTCCTTCTTATGTTATCCATCAAACGTAGGAGGCTTAATCTTATTCATTTCTCCCTTCAATTCATCCACTCCAGATCTCTTATGCTTTCTAGTAGGAGATGGGCTTGAACTACTGTGTGTCCTTCTCTTGAAGCGACTTTGGGAGTGGTGATGGTGTCTACCATCACTCCTTGATCTTCTCCCCTCAAAAGTTTGGTGACTCCCTATTCTGCTCGAGTCACTCTCCTTATCCAACTTCTTTTCTATTCTCTCCAAACTCTTTAACAACTTTACGTTGAATTCTCCTTGTTTTTCCTGAGCTTTCTACTATCTTCTCGGTGAGTATGGACATCCTTCTGCAATTTTTCAATGATCTCCTCGTATTTCCTTCCTTATCTATCTATTTTCCGTGCCCATTAGAGTTCAATCCTTCAACTCCCAAGTGGATGTTTGTTCCTTCTCTTTTGTTCTCTGAACTTGAAGCATTATGTGTTTCTTCCATTTCTTTGCACTCCGTGGAAATTCTAATCGTTCTGGCACTCGTCAAATTTCTGCAATCACAATGTGCAGACAACCAAAATTTTTTAGGCTATCTCTCCTTAACAAATTCTACACATTCAAAACCAATCCGATTTAAGAAAACATTTCAATTTCACAAATTTTCTGAGCTCTATTCGACTCTGTAACTTTTAGGTGATAGCCCCACTTTTCCTTAGTCCCCAATCCATGCGATCACGAGCCATGACCAAACGCTAAACTACTAGGTGCTACTCAGGCTTTCACCTTCAAGGCTTTCAAAGCACATACAACTATCTCTCATATTTTCGATTACCGAACTCACGAAGTCGAGTGGATCAACGGTCCACGTTTACCCATCATCCAATGACTGCAATCCACTGTGGCCTTTCCGTCTTCAAAGTTTCGGGACTTTGGGACTTCGGGACTTCGGACCTCAGGATTTCCCACACTTGTTTCCTCCCAATATTCCGACATCTGAAATTCTGATCTAATTTAACCTTCGGGCCCACATAGTACAGTTGTCACCAACTAGGGTGGTAACACGTGCTGCTCTTAAGAAGGTCCACGTTATTCTAGGCGATGCCATTTGGCCCCACTACTTCTACTTTTTCCTTCAGGACCCATTGGCATGTGGCACATATCCCATGTGTCCTCATCCATCCCAGTGACGTCAACCCAACTCACTACTTTAGATCACCAGGATTTCATGATTTCGGACTTCGGGAGTTTGTGCGTCAGCACTTCTCACTTCTCCCGGTTCCCGAAATGCCGAAATTCTTCCTGGACAATTAACGGTCCATATCTCTCCTTGATCAATGGTTGTGATCTAATCGTGAATTTGTGTTTCACAAATTCTCACGAACTTGCCCCTTGACCTTTTCAAGTCACGATTCAGCGAAAGGTTGATCGCTCTCCATGTGTCCCTCCCGATAGACGAACTTGATGAAGTCGAGACTTCGCGTATCATGATATCCACACTCATGTGAAACTCCAAAGGGTTTTAAACCTTGTGCACATTCCCTAGATCCAACGGCTATTGGTCCACACGATCATATCTAATCTCTTCTGTGCACTTTCCTAAGTGTCTGGACGTGGATTGGACAGTCCAGATCTTCTCTGCACAACTGATCTATGGCAACAGTTTTATTCTACCGCTATTCCTCTTGAGCTTCGTGACATGGCCAAGTAACTCCTTGGCACTCAGAGACAATCTAAGGTTCAAAATTAGCCCTACGGACACAATTTCCCCTCAAAACCCTGGTCCAAAGACCACTTATCCAGCCCATCTAGGCTCAGCGTTGAAACTATGGCTCTGAAATCGAATTTTTTCTAATTCGACAACAATTCTTTCTGAAACTCTTGCTTCAACTTCCACTAACATGGCCCATTCAGGCTTAGTGTTGTAAACCAGATTGCTCTGATACCAGATTGTAACATCCTTGACCATTAACCCACTTGCCGGTCAACGCTACTATGCAGAACATTCTCATACTAATATATAAATCATGCATATTAAACTTAATTAACAGATTTTAACTAAACAACTCAGAGTAAGCACAGGATTACTGCTAATACACATCATTAGGGAAATTAACAATAATTCTTATGCACTACAGAATACATGATAACATATAAGCATCAAAGGCATGCAAAACATAATATCAAGCACAAACTGATACTTATCTTTGAAACTATAGTAATTCCACCAACTGGGTGCAAACCTTTCATGAACCTCCCAACCTTAGACCGCGCTGCTCATCACTCTCAACAGTAGGTCACCCCCGAGCTGGGACTAAGCTCCACCAAGCAGGGAATCCTAGGCTAGGCAAAGTCGACGGGAAGACACACAATTACAGAGGAAGGATTTTCTCCCAGGAGCCACTTATGCCCACTGCTCACAGAGTCTCATTCCCCACATGCATGTCCCACCCCAAGAGTATACACCTTCACTGTCACCAAGAAAGTCCTTCGACTGCTAACCTCCCTTGCCTTGGGCTTCAGCAATAGACCAGAATGGAAGTATCCAAACTCTATGATAGCTACAGGACCCCTTCCAGGAGTTCTCACTTCCTCCACGCACTCTCTCACCTGGAGAGGGTCGCTCATAAGCTTGGGAACTTGCTTCTTCAACCCAATTTCCAACACAGTCGAGTAACCACGAGGCTCCACATGAACCTACGCTGGTTCGCAAGCCACACACATTCAAGCGCTGCTCGACCACAACAGTCCACTGGAAACACAGACACGGGCTTCCCAAAACTGGTGACAGACAAATGCTACAACATAACAAGGTTCAATAATTACGGGACATTCAGTTTTCCCAACCAGCAACACAGGACAAACTCACTACTTAGGTTTTGGGGATGCGTGAGGGTGTACAGAGATCCCACGCAGATACTTAACGGTTCTGGTAAGGATTCCCCAGAAAAAACACCAAAAAACAGAGGTTGATCATGGACACCTGAGAGTTCAGATGGAGGATGGAGAATGGGAGGTCGAATCCCCAACACAACTCCCTTCTCTAGTTTTAACTGCATGGGCCTAGGTCAACACCTGTCTCCCTGGGGCTGCATGCTCCCCATTTTGCACACGTTCCCCCTTCCAGGAACTTACAATAAAACATACACATTTACACATCTTTGGAATAATATTTAATTATTATTCCCAAGGACTTAAGATCTTAAGCTTAGCCCTTCTCCCAAACCTTTCAATCCCCTCTCCCTTACCCAGATTTTGTGGAAGCTTAGTCCCCCATCACTCATTCATCGTAGTCGGTCCACATGCACATATTTTTTTATATTAATAATGTGCAACATTACATGTACAAAAATCAGGCTCTTGGCCTTCAACACTTAGGCTCTCTGGCCTAATAAACACATAAGCCCACTAGCTTATATAAACTTGGCTCACCAACCTATAAAACATAATTACAATTCATAATGAAATTGGGGCACGTCCTTCGGGTATTACAAAAGGCATTTTTACAATAAATAGGAATGTCAAAAACCCTAGACATCCAAAAACCTAACCCTAGGAGATGAAGCGCCAAAAGTCATGTGGGCCCCGTTGGGGTAAGTTAGTACATCAACTTCCCAGGGTCGTAACTTTTTCATACGATCTTTGTTTTAGGTGCACGATACCCCGTTGGAAAGGTTTATCCGAGGACTACACATGTTGTTTTCATAATTTGACTTTGTCCATAGTCTCACTATGGTGAGCCCTAAAACCATTGTTTAGGGCCTCAAAACGACCCCGAAAGTCAGGGACCCGAAAACTAGGAAAAAATTGCCAAACTGGAAAACTTCCAAGATGAGCCAATTAGAATAGGTGGGAGGCCATCGACATCCATATGGATCAATCCTCACCCCATAGGAAGTAATGGTCTCCATTGCATTGAGTTCCCCCATCAGATGAGGAAATTTCTGCTGAATTTGGCCCCGGGTGAGCCACTTGCCTTGGTGCAGGAGCTGCCCTGCTTTGACAACTCGATAAAGATGGATCCTTTGTTGGCGAGTTACCTTGACCTGTGTGTCCACAATATGATCACTAGATGCATGTTGTATGTAATCGGGGTTGAGCTCTATTGGTTTCAATTGTTCTGTTGTCTCTGAGGTGTCCAATAATGGTGGGAAATAAGGTCGAAGGAGATCCACGTTGAAAGTTGGGTGCATGCCAAGGAAAGGAGGAATGTTGGGCTCAAAATAATTGTCACCCACAACCTTGGTGATGGTGTATGAACCATAATGAATTTGACGAATCTTCCTATGGGGCACTGTAAGGCGTTCTTTCTGCAAGTGCAACCAAACTTTGTCGCCCACATGAAACTTATCTGACACTCGGTGTTGATTATGGCACTGATTATACTTGGCATTGGACTTATGCAGAATATCCTAAACCTGTTGGTGGATGTGCTGGATCCACTCAATGAACCAGGTGGCTTTTTCAGCTTCAGTTGAAGCAGGGGATGATTCGGTCGAGGTGGTTGCAAGGGGTAGTGCAACATCCATGGGACCCAATAGTTGGAATCTCAACCCCACCTGAAAGGGGTTGTGGCCGGTTGAGCTATGCAAGGCTCGATTGTAGCTATGTTGAACATAGGGAAGAATCTCATCCCATGTGTAGGGGTTCTTTGAATTGTACATGTGCAAGATATGCATGATCATTCGATTTACGACCTCGGTTTGGCCATCTTTCTGGGGGTGGAAGGCCATGGATTTGGTGATCTTGGTGTCCAGTAGTGACCAGAGGGTCAACCAGAATGTGCTGAGAAACCAAATGTCCCGATCTGAGAAAATGGTTTGCGGGATTTCAAAATGTACCCAGACTCGTTCAAAGAATTGCTTGGCAGTGGCCTCTATTGTGATGTTCTTCTTGCAGGTGGCCATAATCGCCATCTTCGAAAAGCGATCAAAAACCACAAAACACAGTCATTTCCCCTCTTGGTGGATGGGAGACCCAACGTATAGTTCATTAATATGGATTCCCATGGCCTGTTAGGAGTAGGCAGAGGGGTGTACATGACTTGTTTCTTAGTGGCCAGTTTGACAATAGCGCAGGCAATGTAGGACCTGATATACTTGTTGACATCCTATCGAAGTTTCAGCTAGTATAAATGTTTAGGCAGCATTGCCACTGTCTTTTCGACATCAAAGTGTCCTGCCACACGACTGTAGTGGGCTTCCCAAATCAGCTTCGCTCACTTGCTTGATGGAACGTAGATATGGCCCAGATGACACAACAACTTGTCCTGAAGATGGAAATTAGTGACAATTGAGTTTGCGCCCAACATTTGGTAGGTGGTGGCGAAGTCCGAGTCTATCTCCTAGAGTTGGGGCCATCCAGAGGTATCGTGGCCGCAAGAGTTTAGCACCGTGGTGAGTGTTGCGACTGGCGGTCGACTGAGGCAATCCATGACTCGGTTGGTACTTCCTGTTTTATACTTGATGTTGAGGTGGAATTGTTGCAAGTATGTGGACCACTTCTGATGGCATTCATTCTGTAATTTTCCTTGTGTCTGCATGAACTACAATGGCTTATGATTAGTGTGGATGACTATCTCCTTCCCAAGAATGTAATGTCTCCACTGGTGGTAGGCTATCACAATGGAGTACATTCCTTTGTCATAAGTAGGGTACTTACAAAAAACATCTGATAGTGTCTCACTATGATAGGCCACGGGGTGGTCGTAATGAGTGAGAACGACACCCACAACATAGTCTGAAGCATCTGTCTCGATCTCAAAGGGTTGTTGCAGGTTTGGTAATGAAAGTACTGGGGATGAGAACAAGTGCTAATTCAAATCATCGAACGCTTGTTGTTGGCACTGGCCCCACACAAATTTTTCCTTACCACCCCCCCTGGTTACTTGGCTGAGGGCCCAAGCAATATGGGAGAATCCCAACACGAACCTGCGATAGAAATTGGCAAGGCCCAAGAAGATTTGAAGCTCGGTGAGTGTGGTTGGGGCTGGACAGTCATGGATGACCTGGATCTTTGATGGATCCACTGGCACACCATGTTGATCAATGATGTAGCCCAGGTAATGGACTCTATCCATGCTAAAGGATCATTTTTCTGAGTTGGCGTATAGCTTGTGCTGATATGGGGTGTGTAGAACCTGTTGAATATGCTGCAAGTGTTCCGCCCAAGTATTGATGTAGATGAGGATGTCATCCAGATACACCACTACAAAAGTATTGGTGAATGGGCGCAGGATATTGTCCATCATCCTCATGAAAGTGGCTAGAGCATTTGTCAAACAAAAGGGCATGACCAACTATTCAAAAAGACCTTCCTTTGACTTGAAGGTGGTCTTCCATACATCTGTTTGTTCTATCGGGACCTAGTGGTAGCTAGACTTCAAATCAATATTACCGAAGTATTTCACCCCCATGATCTGATCAAGGAGGTCGTCAATTCGGGGAATCGGGTACCGGTTTCTAACTGTGATTTTATTTAGAGCCTGGTAATCAATGTAGAGTCTCCATGTTCCATCTTTCTTCTGTACCATCACGATTGGGCTCCCACAAGGTGATGAGATGGGATGGATGTTCCCCTTGTTTATCCAGGTGATATCAGTGGCCACCCACCTATTCCACTGGCTCGAAAAAAAGTTTTCCACCTTGGCAGTTTTTCGATAGTTTTTTGGGTTCCAAACTTCTGGGGCCATTTTGAGGCTCTAAATGACAGTTTTGGGGATTGGGGCCCAGGTGACTATTGATGGAACTAACCTGGGCCAATCAAAAAATTTTCTTCTCCGTTATACATTTCCATTGGGCTATCATGTGCCTAAGACAGAGATCGTATGCAAAAGTTATGACCCTGGGAAGTTGATGTACTAACTTACCCAAACGGGGCCCACATGACTTTTGGTGCTTCATCTCCCAGGGTTAGGTTTTTGGATGTATAGAGTTTTTGGACATTCCTGTTTATTGTAAAAATTCCTTCAGAGCCTCATTGTAACCATCTTCTTGCGAATGAACGCATCTGTCACATCTCTTCTCAGAGATAAGCCACCACCATTCCAACAAGTTTGTTTTCCACTGCATTTTATAGTTTCAGCTTATTTCCTTATTGAATAAAAAGCCAGTTTTACTGTATCTCTGGTATTATGTGTTAATAATCTTTTAATAATCTGTATTCATTTCATTCTGCTCATAAAATTCAGTGGTATTAGAGTAGTATGCTCATTGTCATCTTAATGCATGTCCCCAACGAGGTCATGGTACAAAGAATTGAGTCCCGAGCTTGTTTCTCTTGAGGACAAAATCTCTCGCATGCCCAAGCGACTTCTCATGGAAGGAGAAAAGAAATATGACAGGATATGAGATCCTTTCAAAATGTTGCTTGAGGAAGCCCTCACGCAACAGTGGAACGAGATGATGGATAGTTTCACGCAAATCCTTCGGCAGCTACCAACAGGCGACACATCTTCCTCGAACGGAGGTGTCGCCCCCTTCAAGGTACAAATCAACTTTGATATTCCTATATTTTAAGGTCATATAGACGCAGATGTTGTAGACAGGTGGTTGAATCTAATAGAAGGGTATTTTTCTATCCATAACTTTTTGAATAGAGAAAAGATTACTTTTACACTCCTCAAAGTTGTTCCCCATGTCAAAGAATGGTGGGAAAATTTCTGTGAGCAAAAGGAAACATAGGAACCCTCATTATTTACAGTCACGACCACCTGAGAATCCTTCAGGGATGCTATTAAGGAACAATACTACCCTGTCAGAAGTTATGACGACTTGTATACCAAATGGACCACACTACGGCAATAAAGAGACCAAGCAGTGCCAGAGTTCAAAAATATATTCCATACCTTGCACACCAAGTTGGGTATCAAAGATTCAGAGCGACATCTGGTGCTCAAGTATCGCGGTGATCTTCATAGATACATCCAGACCGAAATGGAATTTCTGGACATCTCGTCCTTGGACGCGGCCTGTCGATATGTCATCAAAATCGAGCAGAAGCTCAAACAAAAGAAGCGGCAATTTGGGCCTGGGAACCCCTCACAAAAAAAGCCAGGAAAAGGCAGCCCCAACCCACAGAACAAAGGACAGAGAAAAGATGGACAGTATCAGGACAACCAGTCCAAGACGCAAGAAAAGAAGGACACATGAAAGACAAAGAAATATACTGAGAAGTGGTGTGAATTCCATAAGATCCCTTGGGATAACATTGTTGACTGTCGCTCAAAGTAGTTGTTAGTGGCCGAAGTGAAAGCCTCTGAATCAGATGCGGGTTCTGACTCTGAGTCAAAACCAGAAAGGGGAAGACGGATCATTGATGCGAAACCCAGTTGCCACCATTGCTACCCTTGAAGTGAATTTTTATTCATTGATTTTTTATCATTCTCAAGGCATTGGTTCATAACATAATAATTTTAGTGAGTTTATGGCTCTCTTCCTACTTTTAAAGTTCTCATTATATTGGGGATATGATACTCTTTAAGTATATGGAGATTTTGGACTAGTCATCAACCATGTATCTAACAATGTCCAACTACATAATATCAACTTAAGGTCGCTGACAAACTATCTTCATGAGATGACTGGTTTATTTGTTCATATTGAATTTTCCCATATCTTCAAGCAATTGAATCAAACAATGGATAAGCTCTCTAAGGAAGGCACTCCATTACCTGAAAATTAAATCATACTACTCAAATTCGACGATGGGAAAGCATTGGTTCACATTCAATTCATGCTTCAAGACTTTTAAGAATGTTATTAATCTATAATATGCTAGTTTTAATTGCTAAGTCTTCATCTTTGTAACTTATGGTATGGATTGTTTTGGACTTTTACTATACAAGGAGTATCCCTAGTGAGGAAACTTTTAGAAGGATTGATAGGTCTACATGAATAGATTAATCTAATTTCTTCTACTTGGAGGATTAGTTTTGATTGTGCTGATGCACTTGATGAAAGCATTTATTTTCACCTTGAATATAAATATATTTTTTCTTTGGAAAAAATATATTATTAAATCCAAAAAGATCACTTACATCAAAATTTCATCATACAAATATTTAGGAATCAATCTTCATCACAAGCTTAATTGGAATTATCGCATTGATAAAATGATGAATGGAGGGTGGAAAGCTTAATATGGACTTGAAAACAATTGTAAATTAGTGGGCTTCTAGCTATTGGACAAGAGGAAATTTCTCTTTGAGACTCTCATCACCCAGGTTATCTTATATGGTTGTAAAGTTTGGCACTACAACATCTCTAGAGAATCATCAAGAAAGATAAAGCAAATTAAAAAGTGTTTTATAACCTATAATCTCAAATTTAATGAACATGGAAGACATAATGCTTCCTAAGATTGATTCAAAGTCCAATCAAAACCAAGTGTGGCTCTCAAGTAGGGTTGGTATAAAGATGTAAGTCTCAAAGGAAGATAAAAAACACTTGTGGCTCAAGTGGGATTGGCATAAGGATGCTAAGTCTTGGTTAAGTAATTGAGAAATAAAGGAAGAGGTTACTCTGTAGTAAAAATAATATTAAAAGTATTATTACATCTAAATTTAAGGAGTGGCACAATAAAAAAATTAGAGGATAAAATAAAATTAAGACACTATAAAGAGGTGATCAACCATATTCTAGAATATTAAAAAGTATCTCTTTGTTTTGACTAACATAAAGAAGAAAATCAACATTGTTAAAATAAGAGAATCAAAGTTGCTAAAATAAGAATAAACTCACATGTTCCATAGTGAAACTGAGCATTAGACAATTCCTAAAATGTCATGGGTTGAAAGAAATTGTCATCTTTGTGACATTAAGAGGGTTGAAGATAAGCACTTTCTCTTAATGTGCTTCATACACCCAAATTAAGTCACAATTTCTACTTTCCTAACATTTTAACTAATCAGAACTATGCTGATTTACTAAAGTTTATCTTAAATCTTTTCAAACATAAAAACAAACTTATAAAACAAACCAAGTAATTCCCTACCTTTAAGATCTGTTACACTTTACAATGATTAAAATCCAATTAAAATCAATTTGATTGGTTAACAATTTGCTTCATGAATTAATTTAATGAGCAAATTCAGTCTTTCATCTAGTTAGTTCAGTGGGAAAATTCAATCTTTCATCTAGTTTTTTCAGAAAGATAAAATTTAGTCTCGATCCACTTTTAAAGACAATTTTTTTATAATCAAAGTTTTCGTGAATTTTGCAAAATTATAACTTTATAAAATTTACCATTAAAAGCCGTTTACATTTAAATTTTTTTAATATAATTCTCTTTTAACTTTATCTAAATACTAATTTATTTATTTTTGGCATAATTAGTTTTTGGATCGATGTATCCGAGCTACCCTGAAATTCAAACAAAAGTCCAAATCCAAGTTGGGGACGGAATTGTCAAAAAAATGGTTAACCGTAACATAAATGCGACCTTTTGAACGCAGCACCGATTGGGAGGACAGAACTTCGGTTGGTTATCAGTTATTTAATACGTTAGGTTCTTTTATTTTTTTACATATCAAAATCAAGTAATACCTATCAACTTTCACTAGCACGAAGAAATATTTGGTAATGCAAAAAAGGCATGGCAATCAACATCGCATCATTTAGTTCGTTGTTTAAAGCGGCATTCTAAGTTAATAATTATAATATGTATTATATTAATTTAATATGATTTAGTAATAATAATAATTTGTATTACTTTAATTTGTTATTTAATTTATTATTTGTTATTAATAAGATAAGTTAATAATTATAATATGTATTATATTAATTTAGTATGATTTAGTAATAATAATAATTTGTATTCCTTTAATTTGTTATTTAATTTATTATTTATTATTAATAAGTTTAAATTTATTTAAATTTATAAATTATTAAGTATTAATTGAATTAATATTAAAATAGCAGTAAAGTTGCTTATATCTTCTTCTTAGAAATGTTTTTTAATGTAATAGTTGTATGTAGTTAAAGTAAAAGTAAAAATTTAAAGTAATTATGTAACACTCAATGTATTATTTATGCATAGTCTAAATATAAAACAAAAGTGGTGAGAGTGATTACTCCATAGTTTTGAAAGTTGAAATAGAATTAGATAGATCTAGGTATTAATCACACAGAAAGCAATTTCAAGAATGAATACAGATTTAATGAAAAACAATATTTAAAAAAATTAATTAATATTTTCTATAAACTCCAACTAATTTATAGTTTTACATTCAATAAATTTAAACTTAAATCAATAATTAAAATAATTATAAGGTAAACAAACATTTTTCATATAAAACCAAAAATTTAATGAAAAATAATATTTTTTAAAATAAATTAATCATCATCATCAATATTGTTCATAAATCTCAACTAATTTATAATTTTACATTCAATAAATTTAAACCTAAATCAATAATTATTTGAACCATTTTAATAATTTATTAAAATAACATTACATCAAAACAAACCTATCGAATTTTCATATAAAAAAAAAAAAGTCTAAACTTAAGTTTAATGTATCTTAAAACATCAATCAAATTTTCATATAAAAAAAAGTCTAAACTTAAGTTTAATGTATCTTAAAACATCTTATCACGCATATTTTTTTATAATAGTGTTAGCCATGCATTTCTCGTGGAGAATTGCTCGTTTACCAAGGATATTAACCCCTTCAAGGGTATCAATTCCATGTTTGTAAATTATAAATCTGATCCAGTTGAAGATTACAAGGCGCATTCCTGTGTAATACAATCCCACCGTCTCTGAATATTTGCACCATGACTCCTTGCAACAACCTGAGTGATTATTCAAACAAAGATTGTAATTACTAATATGTTTTGGAGATTACCATTTATACAACTTAAGAAGTAAGAAAATTTTCAAATCCATGCATATCACGAGAACGTTGTTTGTTTCTTTAGTAAGTAATGAAAATACTATATTTCCAAGAAATTTGTCTAATTCTTGACCATCTGTAAAACATTGTCAGTAATTAAGAATCAATTGCATCTATTTGCTACCATTCTATTCTATGGTTATACCCATTCAATCAAAGGTTTGGCATGCATCTATAAAGGTTTAGAATGCAGTACACTCCATATATCTGATCTCAACGTTTGCTTCACAGTGTCAAATGCATAGGTTTAGGATGCAGTACACTGCAGACTCCAATTCTTCTGGTGAATGTTGTATTAGCTAGGTTAATTAATAAAGCTGAAAGTATGTCCATCTCGTAGAGTTTGTTGATCTGAATCGTTCCTATATGTCATATTACTTGAATTTTATTATTAAGAAAAAGGATTCCATTCAAAGGGATTAAGAACATTCATTGTAAAGTTCTCTTGCATGATTATTTATTTTTCTTGACTATGACTTTCTGTAGACTGGTGTACTTACTAAAATGTCGGAGTTTGTACACTTCAACACTGATACTCACAGTTCAGTGATGGATACTCACGGAAAGAAGAAAATGCTCACAGTTCAGAGATGGATACTCACGGAAAACATATACCATTGTGTTGGAGATGTAAATTATCTGGTGGAACTTAGATGAATGCAATGATTGTAGAATGTGTATTTTTATATAGAACTTAGATGCATGTCATGTAGCATGAAGATTATCAATGTTTTAATAATGTTTTAATACGATTAGATTTGTATTAGAAAATTGCTATAACTGCACCGATCAAAAACAAAATAAAAACACATGGAGATCTTCCAAAATTTGAAATTTATGATCCATAATAACAAAACAGACCTTAAAAAGGATTTTCATAAGCTACTACATGTATATGTTCTAACAAACTTATTTAATAACAAACATAGTGTAAAAACATTAAACATTATTGGATGAATCCATAGTGACTGCTAACTTCTTCTTGATGCCCTTCATTAGTCATGGAATTAGGATAAGAAATTATCATTTACACATCCTCTTGTTGCCACTGGATTGTTCGTTCTTCTTTAACCTCAGAGGACCCAATAGATAACATAGCCATTGAGTGGATTGTGGAGTTTATTCTTATCAAACACTTGACCATTTTGTTGAAGAGCGCACACTCAATGTGTAACTCCTCAATTTGGCATTTTTGACCATGTAGGGTGTCCATCATTAATGCAACTTCGATGTCGCTTGGCTCTTCCTAGGTTTTCACTCTATTAGTTAATGAATTTTTTGTGTTTATGTTTCCTGTAAGACATGTTTCCCATCCTCTCAGGATTCTTTGAATTTCAGATGTTTCACATAAAGGGATTCTCCAACATGTCCATGCTTCATCTTTCTCTCCCGCCATAACACTTTAGCGAGTCTTTTTCATCACTCACCACACTAAATCCAACAATTCGACTCTCACTATCCAAAATTACAGCAAGGGTGGAGTAAGAGGACTGGAAGCTTACATCTATCATAGAATCAAACTTCTTGTGTTGAGAAAACACAAGTTACACAAGTTTGATCTTGCATTCTTAAATCTCCCAACCATGAGAGTCGACTGGAGAACCACAATTTCCACAAGAGAATCCTCTCATTCCTAAATTTCTAAGCCACCACGAAGCACACCACATATCAAATGTCAGCTCAAGTCCACTCATTCCTCTCAAGCAAGGGGAAAAGCTGCATATAAGTCCCACTCATTCCTCTCAATCCAAGGACAGAGCTGCATAAAATCCAACCAAATTTCAGAGCTAGTATCCTAAAAGGGAAGCCTATAAGGGAGAAGATTCAAACCATAATTCGAACCTGAATGTAAAGGAAATGAGAGCCATAGCCTTGTAATAAACCATAATTCCTCATTCTTCAGCACCATTATCCCTCCTACGAGGGAAATCGTGATCTAGAGTGGCTGAAGAAGTCAAATCCTCATAGACTTTTACATGTGTGAGGGGACTATATAGTGATATGTGCTTTGGCTACTGACTATGGAATACCTCCATCCCCACCAAACATTCGTGTCAAGTGCTTGACATGTGAGGGATCATCATCAAGTTTAATGAAAAATAAATTAGGTGATATGGTAATATACCTCCCCTAGAAGGTTTCAGCTTGCTCTCTAGCTCTGAGGAAACCCTAACCGGCAGCCCTCTCGGCCCTCCTGGCTGCTCCTCGACCGCTCCCCATCCCCCGTTTGCTTCTCCCTTTGGCACAACCATGGCCTCCGCGAATCTAGATCACGACCGTCCCCCTAACTTCCTTGATGAAGTCGTAGTCTTCAAAGCCCTTGTAGGCTCGCTCCCTCCCCCTCCGGCTCGACAAAGCACCTCCCAGTTTGTCAAGAAACTGGATCAGATTCCAGAAGTTTCGATCCCCAGCACTACAGCGAGATGAAAAGCCCTCTCCTTTGCATCACAAGCTCTGGTCGAACATTTCATGGGCCTGTGGCCTTCACCGCGACAAATAGACCTGTGGATTGAGTGAAACTGGCATCCCCTGGTCCAAGGACGGATGAACCACTTCTTTTGCGGTAAGGGTTTTTACATTTTCTACTTCGAGATGAAATCAGATAGAGATCTAATTTTTAGAAATGGACCTTAATTCTTTGTTCCTAGAGGCCTTTACTTAAATAGCTGGACACCTGATTTTGACCCTAAAAATGACATCCCCTCAGCAGTACTGGTCTGGGTACGGCTCCCGCATTTTCCCTTTCATTGCTAGGGAGATGAAGTGGTAAAAAGCATAGGAGATGCCCTAGGGAAGTATATTGATAGGGTAGAACCCAAATCCAGTCTCTACTCCTGTGCAAGAATCTGTGTAGAAGTAGATCTGGAAAAAGGGCTCCCAGAAGCAATCAAGCTAAAGCTAGGTGAGTGGATTCACATTCAAAAACTTGATTATGAACAACTACCTTTCAAATGCAAAACTTGCCACAAATATGGTCATTTCGCAAAAAACTTTCGTAGCATCAAACAATCTCTAGAAAATGATACTCCCTCCCAGGAAGATGGTTGGCAGCATGTTTGCAAAAAAAATGTCTGTGGTAAAAGAAATGGATCTCGTGCAGGACCCTCAGGCTCCCAATCACTAGCAGAACTGTCAAGGCAAAACACAGTTCCAAAATCTCCACC
>JASDQU010735132.1:0-15823 GCA_032191745.1 Picea mariana
CATCTTCATCATGTATCAATGACAACTCATTGATCCATCTTCATCTATGCATTCTCATCAAGGACAATACATATTATATTACATCAATCATCAATCAATCAATCATTTGACATCAATCAATCACTTGACATCAATCAATCAAACCATTGGCATCAATGACAACATGATCCAACAAGAATATCCCATTATATAGGAAAATAAATATGACAACTTCAAAATCCAAATGATTTCCCATATAAAAGACTTAGCAAAGAAACCAGTTCCTTTGTCTATAATCCATAGGTCCTTGTCCTTAAAACTCCCGGAACTGAATCCTCCTTCATTTGAGATGAAGCACACCTGCTACATATTCTTCATCCACTATGCCAAACAAACACAAACATATAAGGAAACATCTTGAATTTCCAACTTGCTAAGAAAAAAATAATACTCCGCAAGGCTACATATTTTATATTATAATATAATTTTTTATAAAGTTTTTTCTTTTAAAAATAATTTTTTTTTTTTTTTTTAATTAAAAGTAAATTTAATATTTTTTTAAATTTTACTTGTTTCATTTTTTATTAGTTAAGGAACTTATTATCGAGACATTCATTTTTAAAAGAGTAATTTTATTTTATTTAAAAAAAATTAAAATTATTTTTATAGAACCCTTAATAAATGTTAGGGAACACTCTTACGTGTTATTGTTGACTTTTGTTAACCTCAAAATAATAATAAAGAAGAATATCTTTCAATGTGATGTTTTGATCTTGATGTTATGGATTCTATATATTTTAGTATTCATATGAGGATAATTATTTATTGACGTGATTAACTCATATTTTTATAATGTGTTTTTTTTATTATTTTTCAATATTTTTTAATAATAATTATTATTATTATACTAATATTAATAATATTAGTAATTTATTTATTTTTAAGATTATGATTTAACTAAATATTAAATTGATGTATTAGATCTTTTTATTTGTTAGACAAAAAACTTTTACAAGCAGAGTATTTAGTTTATATTTAGCTTACAAGTTATTAACTTTGTGATATTAAGAGGGTTGAAAACACTTTTTTTTTTCGAAATGTGTGTCATACACTCACATTAAATAAGTAATTTCAAAACTATAGTAATGTAGAAATGTTTTTCTTAAAGCTTTTATATCACATACATAAAATTTTAAAGCATATCAAGTAATTCCTTACCTTTATTTAAAATTGATAAACCAATATTAATTTCAATGAATTTTAATAACCACCACCACTATCGTATAAAATAGAACCATTCCCAAATGCATTATAACATATTCACTTGTTATATTTAATTATCTCATTTTTTTTACTTCATTATTTAAAATAAAAATAATATTATTTTATTTTAATATAAATTTATGAAATTTAACTCTCCACACAAATATACTTTTAAAAAATTCAAATCTTACATGTTCTCAATTAAAAAAATACTAAATAATTTTAAGATAAAAAAATATACAATTTTAAATCTTTATCCTATGAAATTTTTACATTTTAAGTATTTTTTTTGTTTTCATATTTAACAAAGTCACATTGGTAAACCCTTATATATTATGCAAAGTTTCTTACTTTGTTTATTAATATTTTATTATTTTCTTATTTAAAATAAAATAAAAATAGATGATGTTACTACCTCCAAACCACCTATCATTTACTACTTCAACATACATATACACGAAGTTACTTTGTGGGTATCATATAGATTCTAGAGATACAACTTACCAATATTATTATATCTAAATATTAAATGTCTTATGTATATTTTTGACATTATTATATTAACAAAAATGAGGTGTATTTTACAATTTAATATTGAAAAGATTGTAATGCTTATCCTGTTTATTTATATTTATCCTATTTATTTATATTATTATATATAAATATTAGATGTTGTATGCATATTTTTTATATTATTGTATTAACAAAAATGAGGTGTATTTTACAATTTAGTATTGAAGATATTGTAATGTCCATCCTATTTATTTATTTCACCATATGTCAATTAAATATAATATTTCATATCGAACTAAAAATAAAATAATAATAAATTTAATATCCAACTAAATAACAATTATAATGCATATACCAAGTTGTATATGTTGGAATTATTATCATTGTTTTGAAAGGATTAATGTTGTCATTACTGTCATATAATGGCATTACAATACATATAACATTTCCAAGATTAATTTATACATGGGTTTACAAGTATATTAGAAAATGAGTGCATGTGAAAAAGTTAAAAGTGAAATGGTGGTTTCAAACCCATGGGTTTTGGTATTTTCCCATGATATTTGGAAAAATAAAATAAAAAAGTGGAATTCATTATTTAATTAATGGAAATGTCCCTTCATGAAGGGTTATGAAAAAGTATAAAAACAAAAAGTATCGAGATAAAGTGTGTGTGTGAAAAATGGCTGAGCGAAGATTGAATATCATTCCAAAAGGGAAGATTTGTGAAATCAGTGTTAGGTCATCTTGGAATTTTCACGATAACTTATTTTCTAGGATGTTTTAGACCTTGAAATTTTGAAGAGACAGAGGAACGAACTCTGGGTACATGTGATAAAAAATTCATATTTTAGTTCGTTTTATTTTCTAAGATATGCTCTGTGGAAGTTACGGTTTCTGAATGGTCTCGAGATTAGTTTCAAACATGCCAGATTGGAATTTTCACTATATATTCTTTTTTGGGACTCTTTAGACAATGATTTTTTTATAGAACATAGATGACATACAAAAGTACCTCATGTAAAAATTTCAGATCTTGGTTCATTGTAATGTTTCAGATATGTTCTATGAAAGTTAGGGTTTTTGAATGGTCTTGAGATCAGTTTCAAATAGGTTAGCTTGACATTTTCACTATAAATGTTTTTTGGGACTCTTCAAACTATGCAATTTCCAGAAAGCAGAGGAGACATACATAAATATCTTAGGTAAAACTTTTAGAATCAGATTTGAAAAATTGGATATGTGGCATGTTGTATAATTTTGTTCTTTGGAAGAGGCCCAAAACAACAAGATTTGAGAAAGTTATCATTTGGAAATTCAAATTTTGGTCAAACCTAGTAAAGGAAGAAGTTTGAAAAAACTTGGCGAAGGAAGAAGCAATGAATAGACCTAGCGAAGGCATAAGCAATGAGTAGACCTAGTGAAGGCAGAAGTAACAAGTAGACTTGGTGAAGGTTGGTGCAACTCACAAAGAGATTGTCGCCTCTTGCTAAATTAGTGCTTAGTGGTGGGAATTGATGTCTCTAGTAGATTGGTTTCTACAAAGATACTTAATAGTAAGTTGGTGTCTCTAAAACAAAGAGATTGGTGTCTCTTGTTAATTTGATGCTTAACAATGAAGATTGGTGTCTACAAAGATCTGTAAGAGTAGGTTGGTGCATACAAATAATTATAAATAGATGTTTTGTGGTTTTATTTCAAAAGGGTTTGCACATAAATCTCGTGTTCCATGTTTTGCAGTTAAAAAATATCATATGTGATTGTTTTCTTATTGTTGGGGAATGTTTGAAAAAATAAAAAAATTCTTATAATTATTCACCCCCTTCTCAGTATAAGTGTTTAATAAACAATATATATATATCTTAACTCATAATCTTTTAAGCACCATGATATTTTCTTCTTAATTTTTTGTATCCCTCTTGGTGCTTAATAAATCCAAATATCTTAGATGGATTTACACAGGTTGAACTGATAGAAGAATGGTGCATTATATAACTCAGTATTGAAGAGATTGTTATGTCTATCTCATCTATCCATCCCATGTAAAGTAGGCCCAATATAATAGGTTATACAAAACTAAAAATAAAGTAATATTAGTAAATATAATTATTTAATACTATTAAAACGATATCACATCAACTATTAGAACAATATAAATGTGAGGTAATTTTGTGTGAGCCACATGATACCAAGTGTACCTTCCTAAACCCATATTATCTTGAGATCTTTCAAGTATTGAGAGATTCCCATCTCGAATATTTTTTTGGATCCATCTCGACACTTAATAGATCAATAATTAAAATAGATTAATGTTGGTGTATATTATAAAGCTAACTTATTCTATTTGGCATCATTCCTAGTTATTTTTTATCAACCCACATCATCATCACCGAATGATACCAAATGCATCAACATAAATCCATCTTAACTTAAAGTATTTTAAATATCAAGATATTTCCATCTCAAATATTTTTTTGGATCCCTTTATGTACTTAGTAGATCCAAATTAAAATAAATTTACGTTTTATGGTAAATTCATGAAGGTGGGTAACACTTTCGTGAGAATCGGATCTCCAAAATTCCGAAAGACCTTTTTTCGGTCAAAATATGTTTTGGCCGAACATTTGAATGTCAAATTAAATGGTATCATTACGACACCCTCAATTTTCGTGTACAATTTTAGTCGGATGGATTTTTTTCACCTAGTAACATCTTTTCGGCCAAAAGATATTCCGGCCAAAAAGTTCTTTCGGGTGAAAGAACTTTTCGACTGAAAGGACCCCAAAAAGAGGTTTATATATTACCCGCACATTGCGATTGTTACGATTTTTCTGACTTGTTGGTTAATTGATAGTGTTGGCGATAGTGCGGTCATGGTTAGTCAATAATGTTGGTGATAGTGTTGGTGATAGTTGATGTGTTGATGATAGTTGTTGTTGATTTTGTTGGTGATTGTGTAGTCAGATAGTCAGGTGGATTTGCAATAGTGGATCTACGATAGCGTGGTCGTGGCGATAGTGTTGCACGTCTTCACTGTGCCCGGGCAAACAAGTGGACATTGGAGCTGCGGGCATCCTACTAGGTAAATTTCTGTAAATCTTGTTCATTTAATTAACTGTAAATATTTACCATTAGAAGCATTAGACACAATAATATTATTAGTTAAAATGTAAATTAACTCTTACCTTCTCAAATACACTGTCAAACCATCAAACTGTTAAAAAATATTTAGGAGACTTAATTCACAAAATTCTAATCGAGAGTTGTTGAAAAGTGTATGGATGTTTCAATAGATGCGGTAAATTTTCAAAGAGTCCTAGCTAATATATGTGTTTTGTGCGTGCTTTCATAATACAATAATCTTCTCCCATGCTCTCAGAAACACTCCAACGCTCGACAAATTGCTGAGTTTGAAGATGCTGCACTTAGATAAGACATAACTTAATGGAAATGAGTCTCCTTTTATCAATGGGTTATTTAAAATTGTCTAGAGGAAATGAGCTATAAAGATAAACTTTATTGAGAGGGAAATATTAATATGAAAGGGTTCTAAATTAATAATTTCAATGTAGACTACATGAGACACTGTGAGGATGAAAAATACATAACCAAGTCCCCAATCACTAGTTTAAATGCTTCAATCGCTGCTTTTGTTGCTTCCTGCAATTATATTCACCAATTTGACGTCATTAGGATGATAAAATAGGATAGAGAGCATATCCATAAGCACCAGTACCCAAGGATATACTAAACAAATACAACTTACCATTACCAAATACATAGGTAGTGCATTTTATGTTTGGAGGATTGACAAAATTATGTTTCGGTGAAGGTTATACACTATTTCAGTAGTTTTAGATAATAATGAACTGTCTAAATAAACACATGACTACAATACCCTATACATGAGGGTTACTGAAATTAGAGAAAAGAGGAACTTACATGAGCATGGATCATGTACACGCATCTATACGTGTCACTAGATATATGTGTAGTGAGAACATCGATGTTATGCTTATATGGAAAGGCAATATGTTCATAGTTTCCTTTGTCCTTTAGGTTTTTGATGTCTGTGAATCAGTCTGTAAACTCAAAACAATAATGATAAATGATAAGGAAAGGTTCATTTTAAATTATCGGTAAATTTTTCATTCTAAATTTGACCCATGATTAAAATATTATCAATTAAATAATTTATTAAAAGATTCTAAATTGAATAATTTAAATGAAGAAAATACATTTACTAGAAGAAAACCCCATCTTCTTCCCTTAAAGTACTTTGATTACTAATATTTATTGTTACTTATTTCAAGCCATCAAGTGCTTCCATTTTGACGAAAATATTTGAAATGCATGGCTACTGCTGCTACTTATTTAGAATGAAGAGATATACAAAGGAGAAAATTATTGTGGTGTTCTCCAATCTCACAAATTTAAGGTCCTTGCTAAGGCAACATTTAGGTTGAGATACAAAAAGAAAGCAGAAGAAAAGTACTCAGGTTCAAAAGAAAGCAGAAGGAAATTAAAACATCTACCACCAAGCATAGAGAACCAACTTGTTCCTTGATAGTTCGGGTGCCGAGATATTAGGAAGGTCTATTGCTCGCAAATTCGGTAGGCTCATTCCTATGCACTAAAAGTTCAAGATCCTTGAACTCATTCCTAGGCCACTGTTGACCACTGAAAATTAGTGAAAACAAGGTGAAATGGTGACAGTCGTACCTTAGACATGTTGTGAATTGCAAATCTCAAAGCTGTGTTGATTAATATTTAGTGAATATTTTTAATTTTTTACATTGAGATTGTGTTATAATGATTTAAATATTGAGATTGTGTGATAATGATTTAAATATCCAGTTAGTAATTTTACAATTTTATATTGAAATTGTATTATTTGTATTGGATGGCTTTTCATATTTTATTTTTTTTGTTATTGGAAACATAATATAGAACTAAATAATTATTACATGGTGAAATTGAAATCAATTATGTGGTGCAATGTTTAATAAATTTTGATAAATGTTAAAATAGATTTTTATTTTGTTATTCTTTGTTGAAATATAATACAAAAGTAGAAGATTATTACATGGTGAAATTGACACCAATCTTATGGTGCAATGTTTACTAAATTCTTATAAATGTTAGAATATTGTTTTACTATATTATTTTGGAATTGTTGTTTATAGTCAATGTACAATTATGGTTTATAACATTTTTTATATGAAATTTGATTTTTTTTTATTGAGCAATTATGATTTAAAATAAAATTTATATTTGGGTTAATTAAACATTTATCACACACACACACACACACTCTCTCAATCTCTCTCTCTCTCTCTCTCTCACACACACACACACACACACATGTGTGCATGTGTGTATGTGTCATGCATATAATATATATGCGAGATAGCTCATACATATAACATATATGTGAGCTAGCTCGTGCATAATATATATATATGTGTGTGTGTGTGTGTGTGTGTGTGTGTGAGTTAGCCCGTGCATATAATGTATATGTGAGATAGCTCGTGCATATAATATATGTGAGCTAACTTGTGCATATAATATATATGTGAGGCCCTGTCCATGTACAGGGACATGCCTAAACTCGAGCCTATCCCTCTACATGGACAGGGCCATATTCGGCCCTATCCCTTAGCTTAGTAAAGGCTATGTGTTATACGATGACCATTATAGACTAATACATGGTTACGATAAAGGTATATACATATTAATGGTAATCATTCTAATCAATTGCTTGTTTATCTGATAGTTACGATCATACCTGTTATATTGAGTTCATGTTAGTAAGGGCTATGTTATCTTGTTCAAATTAATCAATCTCTTACCTATGATATGCTTAAGCTTCACATTTTATGTCCTTATTGAAACCCATAGCTATATGTGTTTTATCTGAATAAGATGTACACACCATATACGTAGTTTCCCTAATAAAGGTAATATAACTTAAATCAATACTAATACTGATAATAATCAAATCAGGTAAGCTATTGTAATAACAACTTGATCTCAACTAATATGAAACACACCATGTATAGCTCTATGCTCTCTTGTTGTAATTCAAGGTATGAGCTGTAGTGTGACTTATAATTCTATGTTAGTATTACTTCCATTGATCTTTATTCTAGTGAACACAATAACATCTAGCACATAATAGGAGTCAATTTGGAAAGTATAGGTGATAGACATGAACTAATCCCATCACAGATAACATGAACATACTGCTTATATGGTATAGATACTATTAATACCAGACCCAAGGATTTGTGTAATATTTACCGGTGAATATGGTAACATATGAACAAGGGGAATCGATATTCATACTCTGATATAGAGTGGTAGAGATAATAGCCATAGTGTTCCATGAAGAACATACAAATATTAGTGGCCTATACCTTAGACTCATACTCTATGCTCTTAACTATATCACAATATTCACATAGCTCATACGGGTAAGATATGAAGCCGATTCCATTGTTTTAGCTCTCTCTTAATCAGAGTAATTAAAACCCATATGTATTGGATAAGAGTATGCCCTTTGTAAGACCCTTGTTAATGATGCTACTAGTATAGTTATAGTGTTTCTTATAGTAATAGTTATATATACACTATTCAATACAAGTAAGAAGGATAAGGAATCCCATAATATATTATAGTTATAACATGTGTAATTGATATAGAAGAGTACTGGTCACTATGCTCATATAACTAGGATCGATAGTAATACAGTGTGACCACGACTATTCTTATATTACGTAAATATGATAGGTATTTTCTTCTATTATCTTATGAGCTTTAACTATCCTATGCTTATTCTGATTCCATTGTAAGTCCCTGAATCATTTGTATTACTTGGAGCTAAGATGGGCATCACTCCTAGTTATAGTGTACATACTAGTGAATATACAATAATCATAGACTACCTGAATCATAGAAGCATTACCATTAGTTAATACAGATCCATATTACATATATAGGAAATGGTATACATCTTATCATATGCGTTATTACTAATATATCATGACATATATCGTATCTAAGTTGGGCATCGCTCCTAGTTATAGTGTACATACTAGTTAAGCATACAATAATCTTAGACTACCTGAATCATAGAAGTATTACCATTAGTTAATACAGATCTCCATTTTACATATATAGGCAATGGTATACATCTTATCATACATGTTATTACTAATATATCATGACATATACCATATCTAAGCTTTTAGTAATAGATGTGATTACAATACCATCTTTAAGCTGAGTTACAATACCATGTATTCTCCCTATAATTGTATGTTTCCCATTAATTACAGCATAGTGATTAGTGTATAAGCTAGTCTAACAAACTCAATATCATGAAAACAATAGGGATAAAGTAAGTGTACAGAAACATGAATCAAACTTGTTGTAATCATACCAGCTAACTGTATAAGGTTGAACATGATGAAGTAATGAGCTAATATGACATGAGACCACAACAAGCCCTCTATGAGACCTCATACATTATCTTTGGTGATCTATTACCCTTTGTATTGACACTAATGTGGCACAAATACTAGTTACAAATTGCTTGGTATTCTCTCTGCATTATTTGCTCCATACTATGTGAAACTTTACTATATGAACATACCATAGATATGGGAATATAAGTAAATGAACAACGTAGATATGAGGCAAATCAAACAGATCAAAACGGATTAGAGATATGAGCTTTGTTGTGATAAGGGTGAATCTTGTTTCCATAACTATTACCATTGAATAATATTAACTATGCATAATACTATTATTCCTTAAAGGGTAATACTAGTGTGCATAATACTAGTATTACTTCTATATTAGTGTTGATCAACTTTGATTGGAATCATAGTATTGGAAATGAACACATGTGATGTATTGGAAGAGCTTTGATAGAGCCTATGTTTTTAAGATAGCACGTTTAATTGTATTGATACAACTAAGTAATATGCATAATATATGGATCTGTATTGATTATACCCATAGAGCTAGTATCATAGCTTTGAGCTTGAACTTTTATATAAACCATATATAACACTAAGTAACACTTAATGTATACGATAACCACGTTGATATTGAAGTAATACCTAAGCTATCTATAATGAACACATACTACTTATCACTATTCCACAATGTTGATTAGGGAAATAAGGGAATATACACACTACTCGATAATGGTGAAAGGTGAAAATAAGGGTAATAGCTTATGACACAAGCATTGGAATCACATACAAGTGTAATACAGGTGTTGAGACTTAGTTCCATTGCTTTCTAGTGATATCCAATGTAGTTAATAAGAGATAAGATTAATATCACAATATGTATTGATTATGGTAAATAGGTAACATCATATCACCTTGTTGAACCTTAAGCTAAGTTGTTCTTGTATTACCGATATCATAGCAATGGAATGACTCTATTCCCCTTGTATTATAGGTTAAGCTATTGCCTTTAGTTCTTATTATATACTTCCCTTTGTAGTTAACAATCATGTCAGTTGCTTCATGACCCTATGTTATAGTTCATACAACAACCTTTAACTGTAACTGGACAAATAGGGCAGAGGTTAGTAGTATTCCTGTTCAATGGACTTACTTCCTTATAGTGATCATTGTTCCGGTACCATGATGACCTAGCTTTGTGTTAATTAGCTTACTATATCTTCTACTAGTGTTGGTGTAGACTTTATATCTTGACCTAGTGGAATTATAATTAGCTAGGATGCTACTTAGTCAACTTCTAGAGCTTTACTTGGAGATCAAATTGACACGACCACCTAACCATTTCAAGATTGTTGTTAACCTTGGCCTCAACATCTATAATAGAAATCATAGATAATCCCATTTGACTTGTCCATGGGCATGGATAGGGAAATTTTTGGCCCTATCCATGTATAGGGACATGTCCGAACCTCCTATAAATTAATAATTTATGAACACAATAGGATGCAAACACAATAGAGTAAAAACAAAGACACAACAACACCTAGACCATATCGGGCACATGCAAGTAGAGGTAAAATTTATGTTTATTAGATGGGATGATAGATACAAATTTGGACTTGTCCATGTACATGGATGGGATTGAATTAGAGCTTGTCCCATTATTAAAGAACAACATATGTATAAACTAAATAACATCCAAAGAAGAACATGATCACATTATTGATCTTCCTTTGTTTTTTTGGTTTATTTTGTTTTTTGTTAAGTACCAAGTTGAGATAATGTGTGATTCTTTTCTCTCTCAACATGGTCCATGAGACCTAGGAGTAGTTAAGAAGAGCATGATCACATTATTGACCTTCCTTGTATGTCGAGATGATAAAATCTTATAAGTAAATATCATGAGAATCATATGGACATTTTTTCATTCAAGAAGAACTTAATTGTTGAATTTGTCTTGGAATCACCCTTGTTTGACTTATGCTCCCTTTAATTGTTGTGTGGGTTTTTGGTTTTGTGCTTTACCTAAAGAAATTTAGCCTTCTTAACTTTGGAAGAATTTAATTGTTGACTTTGTGTTGAAATCACCCTTGCTTGAATTAGGCTCACATTAATTGTTGTGTGGGTTTTTGGTTTTGTTCTTTTCTTTTTCCTAAAGAAATTTAGTTTCCTTGACTTTGGATCCCTTCTCTTGACTTATTTAATTATTTATTTGTGTGGCTACGACCCCTCTTCTTGGTCTTTTCCATCTTACTGGAGATCTCTTCTTGGTTATTATTTGGGTATTTTGGTTCTACTTGCTAGTGTCGCCTTCCTCATTTTTGTGTTGGTGTCGTCCTATTTATCTCCTTGCTAATGCCACCTTGAGTATGTTTCCATTCTCTTATATTGTTGGTGCCACGTGTGTATGTTGCTAGTTAGTCTATTAATGTTTTACCCTAAAATTTCTCCTTCGCAATTTGTTCCATGTGTCATGATGAGATCTGCCCTGAGGGTTTGATCAATGATCCCTTGAAGATTTTTCTGAGCATATATCTAAGAGGATAGTAGCAAAATTTATCATGTGATATTGTTTGTTGTTTTATTTTTAAGTAAATGTTTTGTCGGTGATTGTTTTTGTCAATGATTGTAAAAAATATAGTTGTTCTAGTTTTTTCAATATATGTTCTTAAATGATTGTGTTATAAATTTAGTTTTTCCATTTAATGCTTCTAAAACTTATGAACTTTAATATTCATGGAATTCCAAAGGATAGATATTGAGGTGAGATGTCCAGACAAGAGTCTCCAAATATTCCTCGCAAACGCTCTAGGCTATCCCAAGAAGGAAGAATAGGAACTCCTTCTTCGACTAAGACTCCGAGTGACCAACAACAATCTCGTTAGAGGAGATTATCAAACGAGTCTGTGAATAGATCAACTCGAGAATGTGCTCAAGAAAGTGCTATGGATGCAACCTTCTTAGATAAGTTACGCATTGATATTCCTACATCTGAGAATGTAGGGAATACATCAGGAAAATAATCTTTTTTTGGTAATTTTCTTTGATTTTGTTTATTTTTGTTGTATTTTTCTCTATTTATATTTAAGTCAAGTTAAATGTTGTAATTACTTTCAAATGTGTGTGTAGAGAATGAATTTAGTGCGAGGGAAGACAATGAAAGAGAGAGTGGTTGTCACGAAGATTCTAATGTTGATGAAGAGGGTGAAGGTGGATTTAGGAGGAGACGTTATCAAGAAACATAAGATTACACACCTACATTGACCTGTCCTTCAGATGTTGGTGATGAGCTTTTGTGGGAAGAGATTACTGAAGAAATGACCCTTGAGCGATGCTCATGTATTAAAAGTAGGTTGGAAAATGATTTGAGGATCTTGGATCTCCCTCAGGAGAGTAAACAAATTTTGCAGATTGTTTTTCATTCATTACAAAACTTTATGGATGCATATCAAAATATGGGGCCAAACACTGACAATTTTATTGATTTGATGAGGCAGTGGAAGTCAGAGGTGATGGGACCTGATAAATGGGATGTAGTAAAAAATAAAGTTTCAAAAGAAAACACAATTTTGATGTTCAATTTCAAATATAGGCCAAAGCAAAAGATGTTAAAGGTGCAATATTTTAAGCACCCCAACATAGCAAGACATCTATATAATATATTTTTGACAGCATATGAGAAATTTTTGTGGAACGATGAGGTTCCACATTATTTTTCTACACACTTTTATGCAGATTTTTTTATGGACATGCACCCTGATTATACTAATCTATCATCCAATTATTATAGGATGGTAAAGTATAGACATATGATCGAAAATGGGCATATCGAAATACAACATTGCAGAGGCCTCCACGACCTTTAATATCTCGCCCAACAGGGCCATTTACTTCACATTCAGAGTTGTGATCTTCATTATAGGTTGACAAAGAGGCTAGAAATGCAATCGGGGAAAATTTGGAATCGAGTCTTTATGGTGTTGATGTTGGTTTGAACTGTCAGTGAGCGAAAGCCAATTCTTGGGCCATTTTTTATTATAAAATAGATGCGGAGTTACATACCATGTCAGTAGAAGATCTTAAGGAGTATGCAAAATTTTTCCTTGATGGTTGGAAGGAGGTTATTCCAATTGATGAACCAAACAACAAATTGGTATGTGGTCTAGTTAGTAAATATTTGACACATTTTAGGTTAGTTTACTTCTAATTCTAGATCTAGATACATATCATTGTATCTATAGAAATAATTGAGTTGTTATTTTCATTAATTGCATTTTGGAGATATGTTAAATGAATATCCAGTAAATAGGGGACTTGATTCCACAAGTTTAAATTTAGATGTGTTGAATCATGTATGTGTTTTCTAATATCCATAGATGAGCACTTTAGTTTTCCAATCTTCAATCTTTTGAATAAGATCAACAACATGACATTTATAATTTTGTATAAATGTGAACACATTGAATCCTAGATTTAGTTATTAGTTGTATTGTTCACAAATCCCTATTCCATCTCCTACTACTTGGGTAGGCTTGTCTCAATTTTGATTGAGAGAGTTTGAAAAGGGTGGGAGTTCATATGTATCATTGCATGTTGAAAACAAATTTAGTTATATATTAAAATTGCAAATTGTCATTTAAATTATTAATTTAAAAAAAGATTTTCTTAAACAACATTTAATTTATTGAATCATAGATTGACACATCATAGGCATTACATGTTTCAAAACTTAAAACTACAATTTAATGTGTTAAAAACATTTAAATTTAATTTTCAAATTTGAAATGTGTTATATAGGGTAATATGGAGAAGATAGCACCTGAAAGTATGTTTGAACAAAATGAGAAGAAGAGAGTGTCGGAGATTGGGATTGAGGAGGAAGTGGAGGAAGCATCCATACCTGGGAAGGATGTGTCTATTCATGATGATTCATAAATGTATGTTAATTGCATATTAGTGAGTTTTAATTTTCTTTTATGTTGGGGTTATATATATATATAAGTGTTCAAGCTTATTTTTGTTGAATAAGCTTATATTTTTTACTTTTTTCAAATTTTTAGTTTAGCCTTTCCTATTCACAGGGTTACTAAACTAGTGTCTATATAAATTTTCAATGCTTTGATAAATTATTTTGAAATAATTAAAACCCCTATATAAGCTTATCATTGTCTTAAATGATACATTCAAATTTATTTATGTTTATATTATGATGAAGAACTAATTTTGAACTTGAAAATTTGATTATTTGAGAATAGACTATCCCACATCAAAAAAGGGGAAGTTTTTAAATTTTCTTCGATTGCATTCCTTGCCTTCTTGTCCAATAATGGCATAGTATGGACATTTTTGTTTTCTGCATACAACGAAGTGAATTCCTTCTTGCCAGGGTATTGTCAAACTCTTAACTAAACCGGTTACTAACAACAAAAACCAACATTCAAGTAGATTTACAAATACGCTATGCTACTATAGCTCACATATAGTATATCTGAGCTAGTTCATATATAATTTCAAAGAGCATTTGATTATATGTATTATGAATACATCCCAAAGATGAAAGATTTAAATGGTTTTTGAAGAATGACTTAATATATGTGCAGATTTGTGTTTTCTTCATGTACATGAAAAGTTATATGAGAACATCTATTCCCCTAAAAAAATAAGAGATAAGTATTTTTTGTAAGAATGGTTTTTAAAATGGAGATTTGTGAATTTTCATAGATATAAGTAATTTCTTGGAAGAATGGCTTAATATGAAGATTTATGAGTCCTTTAATCTGAAGGGGCATTATGGAATTTGAGTATATGACCACTGCAGAAGAGAAGAGAAGTATTTTACTACTGAGGAGATTAGTATTTTACTGCTGAGTAAATAAGATCACTTGGGATGAGAATTTCACCTGAAGGATTTGAGACTTTATCCACAAGGAGATAAGTATTTTATTGGAAGAATGACTTAATATGGAGATTTGTGAACTTTCCGCATACACTGCATATACAGTTCTATATTTATTTTTAGATTATTATCTAACTTTGAACACAAAAAGTTCTTACTAAGAGCACAATTTTTTTCTTTAATTTTTTTTAAGATTTTACAAATTGTTTAAATCATGTATGCTTAATGTGGAGAGTAACTATTTTGGAAGTTTTGGAACTTTGTGATGGAAGTTTGGTTTAACAAAAGTGTCAAAAAAATGTACTAAAAAGAGAGGGAAAATATTAAATCTGTTTAACTCTGGTTGGGTATGTTATTATTTCTTATTGTTTATTTAATATTTAGTTAAAGTATATATGCTAATATTTGTTATTTGTTTTTTTTATTATTGTTTTTTATTGTTAGAGATGTTTAAATTATATTTGGTAGAAAATACGTTTACATTATATTTGGTGGAAATGAGTATGTTGGAGGATGAGACTTAACTCTTTTGGTATGCATGTCAATTTTGCTTTAGTCACAACTTGTTTTATTTAACTAAAATGGTACATGTGTATATTTTATTTTAAATTTGTACATATATTTTATTGTAAACTTTTAATTTTTGAATTTTGTTTTCTTTTGCATGTTTGAATTGTAAATTTTTAAT
>JASDQU010735132.1:15923-32031 GCA_032191745.1 Picea mariana
TATCATTTTACTGTCTCAAATTTGATTTCTCAAAATATCAATTTATTGTCTCATATTTGATTTCTCAAAAGGTTAATTTATGTTTTATGATATTTTGCTGAAATTAAAAAAGTTTTATTTCATTTTATTTATAAACATTATTGTATAAACATCATTGTACTATGTGAAGTAGAGTTGATTCTGTGTGGAGTTGATTGTGTAGTGATGAGAGATCTGGGTAGTTATCAAATTATAGTTTCTAATTTATAATTTAAATTTTGTTTGATTTGAAAATATGGATGAAAATAGTCAAAACAAGTCATCAAATTTTATAGTTTCTTATGAAATTTCACAATGAAATGACAGTCCAACACTAAAATGGTTATGTTAGTCTTTGGTTTCTTTTCAAGCTTTCAATATATTTATTCAAGAAAATGTGAAATAAAAATTATAGTTTCTCACTTATAATTTAAATTTTGTTTGATTTGGAAATATGGTTGAAAATAGTCAAAACAAGTCATCAAATTTTATAGTTTCTTATGAAATTTCACAATGAAATGACAATCCAACACTAAACAGGTTATGTTAGTCTTTGGTTTCTTTTCAATCTTTCAATATATTTATTCAAGAAAATGTGAAATAAAAATGTGTACTTTGTAATAAAAATTGAAATAAAAACATGATTTAGAATGTAAAATTAAAATATATTTTAATATAAGTAAGCGATTTTCATTAAAATTTGTATTGATATAAATTTTTATGTATCGAAATTGGTAGAAACTGCTTGATCTGGAAATTATCAATCCTATGCACATTGGAAGTATTAGAACCTATTTTAATATGAAAAATTAAAATATACTTTAATATAAGTAAGCAATTTTCATTAAATTTAATATTGATATAAATTGTTTTTGTATCAAAAAGGGTAGAAAATGGTTGATGGAAATTATCAATCCTCTCCACATTGGAAGTATTCACTAATGCCATTAATATGAAACCTACCATTAATTCAATTAAAATTATGAAAATCTAAATGAAACAAACCAAGCCTTAGTAGATGACCTCTTATTTTTTATTTTTTATTTTTTGTTATCAGACTACAAAATCAAATTCGTTTTCAACTTAAGTTTTTTTCAATCAAACTCAATGAAAACTATGTTTAATGTGTAGAATATAAGTAACTTGTTACATGTTCATCATACACATTTTTATTTCAATTTGCTTCAAGATATTGACATCTAAATGCAGAAATTTAACAACTTAATATAATATCAACACTTTTGGAATCAAAATTCACAATTTCATAATTAAAATTGATATTTTTTAAGACGACTTTAAAATTTTTAATTAGGATGATAATCATACATGTATTACCTTGAATTTTTTAATTATGATGTTAATCATACACTTTAAGATGCCTTTAAAGTTTTTCTAAGCCATCAATAGTCCCTTATAATGACATGGAAATGGGTCCTACTTTTGATATGAAGTTATCCTCTTCATATGAAAAAGCATTGAACAATCAAATTGCAAATAATGAACACAAACACTATATGTAGTAAATTTGTTACATGCATTAAAGGATTTGTGTATACGATTTGGATAATTTGTAGGATTAAAGTACAATCATCGAAAGTATAGGTCAATTTAGGTTCCCTAGATACAATCTATAGGTTCTTCCCTGAAATTGTAAATAAGGCGTGGTAAACTTTATAATTCATAAAAAATACAACTTTTCTTAATTGAATGGACCATGAAAGTAAACTAAACTGTAAATGATTCTAGAATCCTAGATATTCATAAATACATGTACTTTCAATGAAAAATATAAAATTTTGGAATGTACATGTCACTTGTTTAAAGAAATCGTAATGGTATTCCATCTTCAATTATTTGTTCATGATCGGCTTTGGACATTTTCCATTTTCTAACTCTTTTTTTTTTTTGATTGAACTTCTATTAACTTTATGCGTGCTGCACATACCAAATGACTATATTGACAACTTATGACATATGTCTCGTAGTCTTGAAATTGAACATGAGTATCGGTTTGATGGGTTTCTTGGAAAAACTATCCTTTCAATACAATGGATCCTCTTTCATATATAAAACCATTATCATCAAAATCTTCTAATAACCTCATCTTTTGTTATGTGCATTGCATCAAATAATATTTCACGTTTTTAGTGTTGTTTATAGGTGCAACCACGAAAAAGACATCTCCTACAAATAATTTGATATATTGGACAACAAATAGTTCATGTTAGATTATCACACAAGTACATCTACACATTATTTGAAAAAAATTAAACATAAAAATTACCTTCTCTAACAAGATCAGAAACTCTATTGCCATCAACTGACACTATAGTTTCATTTGATTCCATCACCTCTGAGCTTGCAAGTGGCATTTTCCCATTTATATTAAGTTTGGTATGTCTCCAAGCTTTAACATATTCTGCATTTTCATTTTTGCAAATCTCCATGGATTATGTGGCCTCTATGCAAACTGAACAAAAACAAGAATCATTTCTTCTATCAAATGAAAACACATTTTGATAGCGTTTTGTTTTAACTGAATGCATTTTTTGTGTCCCATGTATTGTACCGGATTCATATGGAATTGATCTATGTACATCTTGGATTTCAACATACCAAAAAAACATGCAGAAGACAATAACTTGTTAACTTGAAATCTCTCAAGAAAATGATTGAAGATTGAATATAAATATGAACACGTGAATACAAATATCATGTGTACATGTGTAACATGTATATATAGACACACCTGCACACATCCCTTGACTGATTATTTTCATGGCTTAGCGCCATTTTGCACCATTCACAACTTGATCAACGGATTCAAATCGATCGACATGAGGGTTCATTTGATACATTCGAAGTGCTTGTTTTACACATGCCCCTACACCGTCGTGATCTCCTTTTCCATGACCAGTCTTAAAAAAATTTCAATAATGTGTAATGTTTGATTTTTTATGAAGATGACACAACCAATAGAATGGTCGTGAAGATTTGAACAGACTCACACACCCATTTGACCATATCCAATGTCGATCAAATCATATTCCGCATTGTTTCAATGAATCATAAAATTTATCAAAACAATGTTGTACATAATGTGTGTCGTGTGCTCAATCATCACTTATATAAAATTGATATTCTTTAATAACATGTTGACTATCATTGGTGATTTCTATGTTATCAAGACTCCATTGAGCATGTCTATATAGAACATGGAAAAATATAGTGACTTGATCAGAATGATAATATTCACTCTGTATTTATTTTTGTGCAGCGAATGTGTAATTCTCTACAAAATAAACTACAGAAAAAATTGTCCATGGTGGAAACACTTCACAGGATTGTTTGAATTGTAGGTCTTTCCATCGAGCTCTATGTGAATGCTTGGTATATTTATAAATTTCTTCCTCAAACTTCTTCAAAAAATCTATCACATACATTTTATCTACTTTCAAATCAATCCTTTTGGAAAACACATTTGAAGAATGTGGACCCGTGTGGTGCAAACCCCTTCCTCTCTAAGGGCTGTGCGACCACCCGATATAGGATATTCTCAAGACTAAATCGAAATAGTCTTCGATTCCATGTTGGAACCTCTCAAAAAACAATCCACAGGTCTCTATGAAACTTCCGCCCGCGTGAACAAGCGCTAAGTGCAAGACTTTTCGACGTGACCATGCCTTGTGACCACATGCTTATTCTAAAAGGCGCGTCGCAATTTTTCGTATCAGGAACTATCGATCTGATTCACCTTTTTTCTCCCAATCCTCCAGTACCCGAAATTGAAAAATATTCAGATCAGATCAATGGTCCACACTGGCTCTCCAACCAACGATTGTAATTATGTCATGATTTTGCGTTTTGTGAATATTCACAACTCTTACCTCCAACTTCTCTATTTATGAATCAACGAAACGCTGATCTGTTGCCACGCATCCTCTTTCAATGGACGATCCTGATGATTTAGGATTTTGCATTTCACAATTTCACGAATTCCACTCCGCTTCTTCCAAATCTTTTGGTTTAACTAAATTTCGATGACTCCTGCGACTAACCACTGCGCTACTTCTCCGAGATCTAACAACTTGTAATATTTTAGCTCTTTCTGAATGGATCTTGACCCTCGATCTTGTCCAATATTCAGAATTATTTTCTGAAGGATTTCTCCTGCTCAATCCTCTGTACTTGTTCCTTCTTCAAACTTCAGTTTTCTGCACTCCACCTTTGGGAACTTCAACTCTTCAAAACTTAGAAATTTTTTAAGTGTTTCATCTCGAGACTTAAAACCACTACTCCTCCTGAACTTTTGGAAATTGAAATTTAAATATTTCCCCTTAGCATACACTTGCACTCTGTTTCTTCTTCAAAAGATGTTTTGATGCCCCCCTGGCATACTCCGTGCTCAACCTCTTGAGCTTTCAAACTTCAACACGAGTTTGCTTCTACACACACTCATTGCACCCAATATGCACACTCTGCATATGGAAATTCCCTGCTATCTCTTCTGATCTTTAAGTCGAAAAAGATTTCTTCATACGCACTCCTTGCACTCCTTGCATAATTTTATAGAAGAGAAACAATTGAACTCTTTCAATTATTCATTCATTCACTATGAACATCATCCATTCACAAACACATAACAACACAGTCAAACCATAATGATATCAACAATGTGTATTTGGGTCAATTTCCTTTGTTCTATTCATTTCATAAGAAAACATAATTACAATAGCTATCTCCTTCACAACTATTACAATGAAAACTTGTTTAAGGACCCATAGCTTTCTCGCTCTCCTTCCTCCTACCTAAATACTATTACATTCTGTTCAAGTGGTTACCTACTCAATTAATGCAACCTAATGACTAATCAGGGATAATATCCCACACTTGTAATACATTTACAGTCATGGAAAGGATTTACAATGGTTTCTTCATTTCAAACAGTGGTCCGGTTTTACATATAGTTAATAAATTAACGAGAAAATAAAAAAGTCTTTGCACTGCTTCCAAGCTAGTTAATTGTCGTTTCGGCTCCTTCGATGTGTTGAGGTGTCGATTCCAATTCCACACCCACTTCATTTTGATGTGATCACGATGCTCCTACATCATACTCATATGGATAAAATATTCATGGACTCCTGTCCATGAGATCTCGCACTATTTTTCCATGCTTCAAAACATCAGGTTTAGTTACCCAACTTTAATCTTTCACAGGGTGATCCTTCCATTTCACTAAATATTCAGGATACATCTTTCTTTTGGTTTTCCTTCCAACTCTTTATTCTAATATTTTCTCCATTTGAGGTTTTTCTATTGTGGGCATCTGTTATTCCCACTAAATCTCTTCTTGATCATCCAATTCTCCTATATCATCTCTGTTCCAAGGATACAAATCTTCAACGTTGAATATTGGCAATATCCCAATACTATCTGGCAACTCAATCTCATAAGCATTTGCTGCAAATTTTCTAAGGATCTTGCATGGTCCTATTTTTTTCATCTTCAACTTATTATATGTTCCTCTTGGAAACCTTTCCTTTCTCAAATGAGCTAAAACTTCATCTCCCACTTCAAATTGAACTTCCCTTCTTTTCTGATCAACTCTGTCCTTATACTTTTGATTACTATCCTGTATCTGTTTCTTAACTTGATCATGAAGTCTTTGCATTTCTGTAGCAAAATATTCTGGTCTAGCGCTCCTGAATTCATATTGTTTCAATTCTCTCAATTCCACAACCCCTCTCGGTTGTCTTCCATATACTATCTCAAATGGGATTTTCTCAATGTTTCTATTAACTGAATTGTTAAATGCAAATTCTGCTTGTGCCAGAATCTGATCCCACTGGCGACCTTATTCAATGAATAAAATCCTTAACAAATTTCCTAGACTCCTATTCACCACTTTGGTCTATCCATTTTTCTGAGGGTGATATGCTAAACTAAAAGATAAGTTAGTTCCTAGCCTTTTCCATAGAGTCCTCCAAAAGTGTCCTGCAAACTTAGTGTCCTTGTCTGAAGCTATGCTTCTGGGAAATCCATGTAATCTCACAACTTCTCTAAATAACAAATTGGTTATGTGTGTAACATCATTTGTCTTCTGGCATGGTATGAAATGTTCCATATTTGAAAATCTATCGACCACAACAAATATGGAATCACTTCCCTTCTAGGTTCTAGGTAATCCCAATACAAAATCCATACTAATTGCATCCCAAGGTCTTTCTGGAATAGGCAATGGATGATACAAACTAGTGTTTTGTCTCTTCCCTTTTTCATGTTGACAAATATTACATCGATCTACAAATTTTTCCACATCTACCCTCATACCTAGCCAATAATACAAACTACTCAACTGTGCAAATGTTTTATCATGCCCAAAATGTCCGGCTAAACCACCACTATGTTTTTCCTTCAACAAATTATCTCTCATTGAACATCTTGGTATGCACAATCGGCTTCCTTTAAACAAAAATCCATCCCAGATCAAATATTCTGACCATGAGTTGTTATCCCTCAACAAAGTATTTTCATTGCTTCATAAGCCTTCTTAAAATCTGAATCTTCCTGATACATTTCCTTAAGGTGATCAAACCCTAAGGTCTTCACTTGAAATTACTGTACAACCAAAATTCTCCTGCTCAAAGCATCTACAACTTTATTAGCACTTCTAGAAATATGTTTAATGACAAAAGTAAAATTCTGCATGAATTCTGCCCACTTAGCATGCCTCTGATTCGATTTTTCTTGCCTAATAATAAATTGCAAAGCCTGATTATCACTATACAAGAGAAGCTCTTTTTGGAATTAAATAATGTCTCCATTTTTTCAAAGCTTGAATCATTGCATAAAACTCCTTGTCATATGTAGAATATTTCTCCTTAGAATCATTCAAATTCTAGCTAAAATAAGCAATTGGCCTATTATTTTGACTCAAAACTGCTCCAATGGCTATTCCACTTGCGTCACGCCTCACCTGAAATGTCTTTCCAAAATCTGGTAAAACTAGAACTGGTTGTTATGTTATATTGTTTTTCAACACTATGAATATTTTCTCAGCCTCCTCTATCCAATTAAAATACTTATGCTTCTTCTTCACAGTGTCCATCATGGGTGCACATATACCACTAAAATTTATGATAAACTTTCTACAGAAACTTGCTAAACCATGGAAACTTCTCACCTCAAATATGCTCTTGTGTGACGACCATTCTTTGATTGCTCTCACCTTTTTTGGATACATATTCAATTCATTTCAAGAGATCACAAAACCTAAATATATGAGCTCTGTCTTCATAAAATAACTTTTCTTCAAGTTTATTAACAACTTTTCTTGTTGCAATATCCTCATCACTAATGTCAAGTGCTTTAAGTGCTTTAAATGTGCTTTAATGTTCTTCCTCATAACTTCTTCAACTTTTGTTTCTTCACTTTCTGCATCACTGACATATTCAGTGGTAGGTGTTCTCCTTTGCATAGCTTCCATTGCTTCCAACCTTGCGGGAAGTTCTCTTACTTCTCTTCCTACAACATGGTTTGCTATAGGTGGTCCTGTGCATATCCTCGACGACATCGCTTCACTTGTTCCTAACATACTAAGTTCAACTTGAAATATTTTTCAGGCTCTGATACCACTTTGTGAAAACCCCCTCCTCTCCAAGGGTTGCACGACCTCCCGATCTAGGATCTTCTCAAGGATGAATCGAAACAGTCTTTGATTCCATGTTGGAACCTCTCAGAAAACAATCCATAGGTATCTATGAAACTTTCGCCCATGTGAACAAGTGCTAAGTGCAAGCCTTTTCCACATGACCATGCCTTGTGACCACATGCTTATTCTGAAAGGTGTGTCACAATTTCACGTATTGGGAACTCCTGATATGATTCACCTCCATTCTCTCGATCCTCCGACACCAAAAATTGTGAAATATTCAAATCAGATCAACAATCCAAACTGGCTCTCCATCCAACGGCTGTGATTATGTCACAATTTCATGTTTCGTGAATCTTCATGACTCTTACCTCCAACTTCCTGATTTATGAATCAGTGAAACAATGATCTATCGCCATGTGTCCTCTTTCAATGGACGATCCTGATGATTTTAGGATTTCACGTTTCACAAATTCCACTCTACTTCTTCCAAATATTTTAGTTTCACAAAATTTTGATGACTCCTCGTGACTAATTAGTGCACTACTTCTCCAAGATCTAACGAATTGTAAGATTTTGTTCCTTTCTGAATGGATATTGACCCTCGATCTTGTCCAATCTTCAAAGTTATTTTCTGAAGGTTTTGTCCCGCTCAATCCTCCGTACTTGTTGTTTCTTCGAACTTCAATTTTATGCACTCCACCTTTGAGAAATTCAACTCTTCAAAACTTATAAATTTTCTAAGTGTTTCCTCTCGAGACTTAAAACCACTACTCCTCCTGAGCTTCTGGCAAATGAAATTTAAATCTCGCCCCTTAGTGTACACTTTCACTCCATGTCTTCTTCAAAAGATGTTTTGATGCCCCCTTGGCATACTCTGTGTTCAACCTTATGAGCTTTCAAACATCAACACAAGTTTGCTTCTACACGCATTCCTTGCACCCAATATGCACACTCTGCATACAAAAATTCCCCGCTACCTCTTTTGAGCTTTAAGTCAAAAAATAATTCTTCATATGTACTCCTTGCGCTCTACATGCACTCCTTGCATAATTTTATAGAAAAGAAACAATTGAACTCATTCAAATATTCATTCATTCACTATGAACATCATCCATTCACAAACACATAACAACACAGTCAAACCATAACAATATCAACACTATGTATTTGGGTCAATTTCCTCTGTACTATTCATTTCAGAAGAAAACATAACTACAATAGCTATCTCCTTCACAACTATTACAATGAAAACTTGTTTAAGGACCCAGAGCTTTCTCGCTCTCTTTCCTCCTACCTAAATACTATTACAATCTGTTCAAGCAGTTACCTACTCAATTAATGCAACCTAATGACTAATCAGGGATAATATCCCACACTTGTAATACATTTACATTCGTGTTGTAATGAACCTCCTCGTTACGACAACAACTCTGATAACAGGTGCAATTGTTTTTATTTTTATTTTTTTAAGGTGTGTGCACGCGTAAAAAGGAAACAGACACACTTCACTCTACGTCGCCACCCGACGACTAACAAGACACAACCACGATGATCAAAACAAGAAGACATAAGGCGCACAACAAGTAACTGCAAGCATTAAACGACATACTGGGTTATGTATAGTACGAACACAGAAGGAAGAATCCATAGTAGTATATTTTACTATTTCTGAATAGGAAAGCAGGGTGTTTAATCTTCGTTCTCTGCTCCGGAGAGAGAGAATTTAAAATAGGCTCCTGGCCGACTGCTCAGGCAGAAACTAGTAATCTCTGTCAGGGTGTCACAAGAGTGCAAACCATTCTTTTAAAGGGACCGAGACTCTTGATATGACACTGGATTCTTTACACAGAAAAAAAAATCACACACACAGACTATATACGGAGCGAATAGCTTTATCAGATCGAATAGTCTGATATCCTACAACTGTGAGTTTGGAAAATTCCAATTATAGTACTAACCCTAAAATTAATTAACAATCTCAATACATCCTATATGTTACATATACCATAAAATTACAATAACATTTTCTTAACACCCTCATATCTTATGTTATAATAACCTTGCAACTAAAACATCAATCGCCAACCACAATACTCCTTGTATGCTACCAATGGAATGAAGTTACAATAACTTTACCATAAACTAAATCAACATTACATTGATCATAACTAAATAAAATGATGACCACCTTGCAACTTACAAGTTACTACAACATTAATTCCACATTTCCATATAACATAAAACCAACACCACCTTAACAGTTCCATAACCATTAGAACCAAAATTAAACATTTCATTATACTATCGATACCTTAAAACAAATACACTAACATTAACCTTACCCTAAGCATTTAACATGAAGCATTACATTACATAATTCTTCCATTGCGCTCAAGTCTCATTCATCAGGCAACATGTCATTCAATTCTTAAATAATTAAGGGTGCGAGAATAAGTAAGTTTAAGCCATCATTAGAAATAACTATATAAAAACTAAATATCTAGATCCACCATCTACTGCATAAATCCTCAATGCATAAAAACTAAAATCTATGTCAATCATTCACTACATGCTATCCACTGCTCAAGTAGCGGTAACTCAAACCATCGGTATTGCATCCATAATGCCATAAGGTGCTATCTAAAATCAACACTGAATATACATAAATAAGCTAGTCGGAACTTCGCCAAGGTTAAAAATGTAAGTAACATCAACTGTAGGCTAACTAGCTGGGCTAAAAATTATAAAAAAGAGCCATTAGCAAATGGACACTAAAAGAAACCAGTTTTAGCAAGGTTAAAAACAATCCATCCTTAATCCAACATTCCTTATAACTATTCATTACTCTTGATGACCATAACATCTATATCGACTAGAATGCTATCATTAAAGGAAACAATGAAGCGATCACAAGACCCTTAACACAAGCAATTAATAAAGCATTTAAAGACAAGGCAAATGATGGATAACCGGGTAGTCATCGTAAAGCGAGTGGCAAGGCACACATTGGAGGGAAAAGGAATTAGGCCTTTAATATTTAGCACTGTTGTGTAAGAGTGAATGTAAGGACTCAAGCAATTGTAAACCTTAGCATTTAGAAATTACAGAAAACGTATCCACAACAAGGTTTCTATGATAAAGTTGGAATTATTCATCAATTGTTAATTCCCCTGTCAATTTACATAATGAGCAAATATTCTAAACCATTCTTCTATCCCAACAAAAATCCAAAAATTTGCAACATCCCAGAAAATCCATGCTCAATGGTTACCCCCTCTTAATCATGGAATATTCAATTTATTGAAATCCATTCTTAAATAGAAAACAACTAGCTAATAAGTTATCTGTAATTCAATAGACGACAAGACATATCAATAAATTTGCCTTGAAAATTAAACTATGAACAACTACAGAGCTGTCTAGACCATCAAGCAAAGGAATCACTGTCAGAGAAAGTAAGGAAGGGGAAGGCGTGTTTCAAGGAAAATCCATTCCCCCAAAAATCAAATTCGCCACGCAGCAAGGGAAAATCAACTGTAATCAAGGGCATAATCATCAGGAAGGAGTTACCCCGGGAAAAACGTGCGGAGGTAACCAACAAACACAAAAAGAAGATTTCTGAATATTACATGTAAAAAGACTCAATATCCGACACTGAATCGTATTTCTAAAAAGGGGAAGGTAATCTGTGGTTACTGGTGGTGAAATTAAATCTGCATGGTCGGGGTCCTGAAACGAAATCAACCAAAATAACGTTTGCAACCAAAAATTTATGCACGCAGTGTCCGCTTGTTTTAAGAAGCCAACACAGCCACTGGAGATGGGGCTACGCGGAACGCAAAGGGATTCCCACAGCCTGTTATCGTTGTCTTCCCTAAATCCATTACTGCCACACATTGGTAAGGCTCGTGCTGGAGGGATTATCCTTAATAAGGAGTCGAGTTTCTCACCGAAACATCAACTGCTGCTCGGGAATCTAGAGGTAGCTCATGCTCTAACCAAAATGACACAGTGAGGGTAGATGCCAGTTGAGGGAGAGTTGTCCTGGCACGGTCATGTGCCAACGCCATGAATAAGAGTGAAGAAAAAATAAATTCGAATAATGAACAGGGTACAGTGAAGCCCAAGTTAAACATTGTCTAGAATGGTTCAGAAACCACAAGGTAAGGAAAATCACGTCGCACAAGGGAACAATAGATAATTCCACCATCGAATGATGCTGGCTCAGGGTTATATCTCTGTTAAATGATGAAGCATTGAGTTCAGATGGCCTTTACCCAAAACATACAGAAACCCAAGCCAGCGAGATAATTACACAGTCGATTTATCCTATTGGAGAAGAATATGCAGAGCTAGGTGAATAGTCAACCACAATACCTAAGCTGAAGATACAACCTTCAAATTTATTAGAATAACTCCACAATTTCCTTCTCAACCCTGCCCAAATACCACAGCTGGGATAACATGTAAACAGTTTAACTTTTTTTACCACGACTACCAGCGCAGTGTTAAGGATTTTACCACCGATACCAGAGGAGAGCGCAAAAATAAAACAAGTCAACACAAAAGCAACCACAGAGATAAGGAACTTCGCCATCATTACAATCACAAGGTACTTTAAAAGTGCAGTCATAAAACCAGATGATTTCTTACCTACTTAACACACATGTGAATGTAATCATACGTCCTACAACATTTTTACCATTTAAACGAAATGTGTACCTTTGCTTGTTGATCGCTTGCTCCGAGATTCGTCCGCACGCTCAGTGATGCTCCTGCTTTTCGACCGTCGAGACCTCACTAGTACCTCCCAGCATATCGCTAGAGGTACTCTTCTTCCCCCTTAGCCCCCCGAGCCGCAAAGGGGCCACACATTGTCCAGATGGTACGTCTAGCTTCCCAGCTCACCTCGCAAGGCCGAGCTACCACTCCTATCCGAGATGGAAAATCCCAACTCCCCACAAGTAATCAGTCAAGTCACAATTCTGGCAGCGTAACGTTACACTAACAGCCCATCCCCTTTTCTTCCTCATCTTCCCTTTCTTTTATAGAGTTTTTCCCACCTCCAACTTTCCCTAAATCACATTTTAATTAAGTTTTAATAAAAAAAAATACTAAATGATCTCATTTTCACAAGTGTCGTCCATCCCCCTCTTTTCTCAAATAAACATTTTTTTTAAATTTATTAATTGTCTCAAATCCTTCACCCACCTAGAGTCGCTCCTAAATTTACTCATAGGTGTTCGTAGATCCCCTTACATGTTTTAAATACTTTCCCTAAAAAAAGATGTTACTAAATTAGCTCAAATTAGCAGGTTCTTAATTGCAGATTCCTTACTATGTTGACCTTGATTTTTACCATAAGTTCCCATCCTTCCTTTATTATGTTTCCTCCATTAATTAGTTTCCTAATTCTTATTATTCCCTTCTTTCCCCTTTTTATTAAAGCCAAAATTGTAGTTGCGCTATTAAATCTTTCCCTTTTATTATTAATTCAATATCTTTGTACTTTCACAAGTTAATAAATAATTTCTTCTTTGAAATTTTTAAATCCATTATTTTTAATTAAATTCTTACTCTCTTCATTTACCCCAAGAATTTTATGAAGACTAAACTATTACTTAAGTGGGTTTTTGTTTAAATTTTTATTTTTATTTTTAGGGTCTTTTTCTTAAGGTTAGACTAAAATTTTACCCTAGAGAAGTTTTAGAATTAGGACTTAGATTCTGAACTGGGCGACACTTGGTTAGGGATTTTTTTTAAGGATTTCTTAAGGCGTTAATGTCTTAGGGCCATCTAGGTTTGTTTCTTCATCATCATCAACGCGACGTGCCCTTCAGGAACCACTACGTGCTCCAAGGGTGCCACTCACCTCGTTCATTTCTTTTGCGCGACGTGCCCTTCAGGGTGAACCACGTGCTCCAAGGGTGCCACTCACTTATTGTGTTTCTTTTGCGCAAAGTGCCCTTCAGGATGCACCACGTGCTCCAAGGGTGCCACTCGCCAACTTGACTGATTGGTAGACATCTATAACCCCTAGAGTCAACACTCTACCAGGTGAACTTGTGGGAGACTAAGGGCTCTAAGAAATTAGGACCCCACCTTATTGCGTGCCCCTTAGAATCATCATGAGCGACTGTCACAGTCTTCCCTCACGACATCGTGGATCCTCTCGAACTAGGTAATTGTTAACCTACAGTTCGAGCCACGGCGGGAGTGCTAGTAGGCTGTGGTAGGGCTGCTGTCCACACCTCTCCCTCAACCTCTCTGGAAATCATGTGTGGCCCCTTTACTCCATATGTGAGTCTGGTCGGAAAGCTATCATCAACCTACATCATCAACAATCACGTCAAAACATGTCAACATCATATCATCAAATCAATGAAATATCACAGTAAAAAAATCAACCCAAATAGCCCACTCCCTGACTCAATCCGGAGTCCAAGGGGTTCCATCGATGCCTCTGCATCCTTAAGGTCCAAAACCCTGCACACTCAATAAAACTGAGTCAATAGCACCTATCTATGTCAAAGAAGTAAAACCATGTCATTTATCATAACGCATCATAATCAAGGATAAATGTTTTAACATCATAAAATTCCATATCACTTGCGAGCAAGTGTCCTCAAAGAATAGGTTTTCTCAGTGCACCAGAGCAGGATGTTACATACACCCCCTCTTGGTCTAAAATTCGTCCCTAAGTTTCTCAGTATAAATGCCAAAATAAAAGTACCACAGTATCATAATTCTATCTATCAAACAAAAATGAGAACTGTTGGCGTATGTCATATGCGTCCTCCCAGGTCGCCGAGTGCGGACTATAACTGTTTTACTGGACCTTGACCTGATCTACCGTTCGACGTCATAACTGTCGAACACGATGATCTAAGATGCGGACCGGCTCAGCCATGAGCACTCCCTCATCCAATACCTGCAAGGAAATCATGTCAATCACATGTGTAGGATCATTAATATAATGTCTCAAAACAGATACATGAAAACATCATGCATACGCCTCAAAGAATTAGGAAAGGCTAGTCGATAGGCCATGGGCCCCTTTCTCTCCAAAATCTCGAAAGGTCCCATGAACCTAGGAGAGAGTTTATCTCCCTTTCCAAACTTGATCGAACTCTTATGCGGTTTAAACCGCAATAAGACTCGATCGCCAACCTCATAACTACGGTCGACTCGGTGCACATTGGCATAACTCTTCTATCGATCCTGCGCTTCTTTAATCCTTTGTCTTATGGTTTGCATTTTCTCTTCCATTTCTTGGATCACTTCTGGTCCCACCAGGACCCTACCCTCAAGCCGATCCCAACTCAAGGGCGTCTGACACGGTCTCCTGTAAAGAAACTCAAAAGGCACCATCTTAATGGTGCTTTGGTAACTGTTGTTGTAAGCAAACTCTACTAGAGGCAAGAATTCCTCCCAACGCTTTTGTTGGTCCATCACGTACATGCGCAACATGTCTTCCAAGGTTTGGTTTGTTCGTTCTGTCTATCCGTCAGTCTTTGGGTGATACACAATACTAAAGTTAAGTTGAGTTCCCAAGGCCTCTTGGAAACTTTCCAAAATCGTCCAATAAACACTGATCCTCGATCAGATATAATCCTCTTAGGCACGCCATGCAGCCTCACAATATCACTGATGAAAACTCTAGCTATGTTAGGTGCCTGATACATTGTACGCACAGGAATAAAGTGAGAACTCTTTGTCAGAGTGTCTACTACTACAAAAATCGAGTCGTGTCTCCTTGCCATCGATGGAAATCCAACAAAAAAATCCATCTAAATAACTTCCCATTTCGATTCCGGAATGGCATGTGGTTGAAGTAATCCTGTCGGGTGTCTATGTTCAGCCTTTACCTGCTGACACTCTAGAAATCTAGCCACAAAGTTGACTATGTCGGCCTTCATTCCCTTCCAGAAGAATAAGGGTTTAAGGTTTGCCCTCATCTTCGTGACTCCTGGGTGAGCCATGTAAACTGCTCTATGAGCCTCGCTCAGGATCAACATCCTCAACTCATCATTTGGCGGTACGTAAATCTGACTTCTAAACCTGAATAAACCATCTCTATCAAATGAATATCCCTCATATCGTGGTACCATCATTGTGTTTTGTCCGATAAAATCCTTGACTTCTTTGTACCAGTCATCGTCACGGTGTAAAGTGAGAATCTTCTCACGTATATTTGTCTGAAGAGGAAACACCGAAAAGATGCGTGGTCTCCGACTCAAAGCATCATCCACTCGGTTCACTGTTCCCTTTATGTAAGTAATCTCGAAGTCGTACTCGCTAAGCAATTCCGACCAACGTCATTGTCGCGCGTTCAAGTTGCTTTGCATGAAAATGTGTTGCAGCCCACAATGATCAGTCTTTAATTCAAATTTTTCTCCAACAAGGTAGTGTCTCCAAACCTTCAAGGCATATATG
>JASDQU010735132.1:32057-46623 GCA_032191745.1 Picea mariana
TAAGGCGTTAATGTCTTAGGGCCATCTAGGTTTGTTTCTTTATCATGATCAACGGGACGTGCCCTTTAGGACGCGCTACGTGCTCCAAGGGTGCCACTCGCCTCATTCGTTTCTTTTGCGCGACGTGCCCTTCAGAATGCACCACGTGCTCCAAGGGTGCCACTCGCTTCTTGTGGTTCTTTTGTGCGATGTGCCCTTCAGGATGCACCACGTGATCCAAGGGTGCCACTCGCCAACTTGACTGATTGGTAGACATCTATAACCCCTGGAGTCAACACTTTGCCAGGTGAACTTGTGGGAGACTAAGGGCTCTAAGGAATAAGGTCCCCGCCTTATTGCGTGCCCCTTAGAATCATCATGAGTGACTGTCGCAGTCTGCCCTCACGACATCGTGGATCCTCTCGAACTAGGTAATCATTAACATACAGTTCGAGCCACGGCGGGAGTGCTAGTAGGCTGTGGTAGGGCTGCTGTCCACACCTCTCCCTCAACCTCTCTGGAAATCATGTGTGGCCCCTTTACTCCATATGTGAGTCTGGTCGGAAAGATATCGTTAGCCTGCATCATCAACAATCGTGTCATAACATGTCAACATCATATCATCAAATCAATGAAATATCATAGTAAATAAATCAACCCAAATAGCACACTCCCTGACTCAATACGGAGTCCAAGGGGTTCCACCGATGCCTCTGCATCCTCAAGGTCCGAAACCCTGCACACTCAATGAAACTGAGTCAACAGCACCTGTCTACGTCAAATTAGTAAAAAAATCATGTCATTTATCATAACGCACAATAGTCAAGGATAAATGGTTTAACATCATAAAAGTCCAGATCACTTGCGAGCAAGTGTCCTCAAAGAATAAGTTTTCTCAGTGCACCAGAGCGGATGTTACAGGAATCCAGGTAACACTCTGGAACCGTCCTTGTGTATTGATAGCCCTGGATCGGGGGTGATACTGCAGTTGAGATTTAGGAACAATAGCGTCTACGGTTGGGTGGAACGTCCTTGGTATGAAGCTAGTTGGTGTCTTCTTTTATAAATGTAAGTGCTCTCTGTTATGGTATTATCTACCTGTATATGAATGTATTTTATTGTGTATTTATTTATCGTTTGATTACATCTTTAGAATATGCATGCTTGTTGGTTATTGATGTGCATGTCATTAAATCATTTTTATTTTATGAATCCTTACTAATTTAAAGGGGTATTGGTAAGAGAAAGAAGTCCAAGGGTGGGCTTGATGGTGGCGTACCCCAGCCTGTGGGTGGATGGGTATGTTACAGTTTGGTATCAGAGCTTTTGGTTGAAACACTGGGCCGATATCAGCCAAGTCCGTTGGTCAAAGTCTTGTGGTTGAGATCGAATTCTGATCGTGAAGTTGAAAAGTTCAGGAGGAATGGAATTGCAGAATCTATGCAGGATCTAGAACGTCAGAGGTACTTTGTAAGGGTTCAAAGGTTCGTGACCATCCTCTTCGAATTCGGGAGCGATCGCCACTGCGGGATCAAGAGAGATCTAGGATCGTTGGATTAGAGGGCAGGTGAACAAGGGTCATCCAATGAAATAAAGGAAAAGGTTAAGTCACAACCGTTAGATTCCATTGGAGAGAGAGATCGACGACCAAGAGGCATTGCGGGGAACCAATTTGCATGGGCGTTAATTCCCCAAGGTGGTCCCGCAATCCAAACTACGGTTTCATTAAGGGGTTACGTGTCAACATCAGAAGAATTGCGGGGCAAAAGGAGGGTTACTCCAAAACCACCGATGTGCATCCACACAAATTGAAAGGCATTAAGTGATGTGAAATGTTAGTGCTCGAACATCGATACTCCACAGAGCCGAAGTAGATTCAGACTGTTGATCGAGGTGGACGCGTGGTAGGAGATCCTACACTTCGATGGATAACCACTTCATAAGAAAGACGGATGCGGAAAGCCATAACTCCCAAAGGCCCGAAGCCCGAAGTTAATCTGGACCATCCATCAATAGGGGCACACGGCGCCAAATCTCTCACTTTAGAGACTTAGTACTCCAAAAGGTTTTGCAGAGCGAAGCACTAGCACAAGAATTACCAGAAGTCCCTAAGTAATTGAGGACCATTTCTCTTAAAACAACAAGAACTGTTGATCTATGCAGAAATATCTCCCTAAGTCCTGAAGTTCGGGGTTAATATAGAGCATCCGATAAGGGAGACACATATCGGTAGATTATCCAGTTCGGGAATTCATATTTCGGGAGAATTGGAAGTTCACTAGTGTGGAAACTCCCGAAGCCCGAAGAGACGAAACGATTCCAAATCGTTGATCTGTAAGAGACACGCGTCGAAAGATCGTCAATTTCGAGTCAAAGCACTCCAGAAGAAAACAAAGGTGGAGAGTTTGAAACTCCTGAAGCCCAAAGAGACGAAACGATGTATAGTTGTGGATTTGCGGGAGGACACACGTTGAAAGATCGTGAACTTCGAGTAAAAGTGTTATGGGAAGAAGAAAGCGGGGGAAGTTGAGACTTCCGAAGGCTGGATTCCTGAATTTGATTTCGATCGTTGATCGCGAATGAGGATGAGGACCATTGATCTGGTCCTGGCTGAAATTTTTTAAGTCTTGAAGCTCTAGATAAGTGCTTTCTCAGCTAAGCGCAAGGTCATGACCATGGTCACATGTAGTTGAGAGCTGAGGGAAGGAGGGATAGTGTCCGAATTGGTTGTTTTCGAGACAGAAAAGCGCCAGGAAGGATTTAGTTGCGGTTTCTAGTCATGGTCATCTGGGAAGGTGGTTTGAAAGAAGCATCTGTGCAGAGTTGAATTCTGTATAGGCTAAAGGATAACATGGAAGTTTTATACGGTGCAGATTGATACATCTATGGTCTTCATGAATTGAGAAGAAAAAGGACCTGTAGCATGGTTTGCCAAATTTTGTTTACCATATGCATAATTCTAACAAAATGGTTGCTTGCACATTTTGCATAATTAAGGGGTTTAAACATGTCAACTCAGAATGCGTATTGAAGAAATGGAAGAAGGAGAGGGAGCCTCCAGCCATGATAAAGAGGCCAAAGGCTAGAATACCAGAGTTTGTAATGCAGAGACAAAGTCCAATGGATGTAAGAAAGAGGAGAGCAGGAAACATTAATAGAAACTGTAAGAATCCTGAAAATAGAAGTGCAGAGCTACAAAGCAGACAATGAGAGACTGATGAGAGAGCAAAGTTAGATAAATGCTCGAGTGCTATAGATCTTAAATTGGTTACACAGGAAAATGAAGAAGGGATCAAAATCAAAATAAGAGGAAGAAGGCAGGTTTCGTGAAAGAAGAGAGGATCATGGAAGAGCTGGTTATCTGAGAAATTCCAACAAAAATCATAGACACCACTCACCTCGTTACTCAGAAATAAAGTTTTATTCATCAAAAGATCCCATAAGTAGTCCATAGGTGTCTTCTGTTAGGCACTAGAGAAGGAGACAGGAAGTGGAAAATTTGCAAGGAGAGCCGAGGAAGCTTAAGCCACCATCCTTTGATGGTGAAAGAGAAAGAGAAGATGACAATGAAGCATGGTTTCTTGGACTTAGGAGATATTTTCAGTTTCATAACTATTCTTCAAACTTAGAATCTAGGATTGCCACCTACCATTTACACGGGAAAGTTGCAATGTGGTGGGATCAACTGAAGCAATTTGAGCATATTAATGAGAGTAGGATCACTTGGAAGTAGTTCAAGAAGTACTTCCAAAAGGAGTACCTCTCAAAGCATTTCTATGAGAAGAAAAGGCAGGATTTCTTTGAACTCAGGTTGGGAAGCATGACTATGGAAGAATACGAGAATAAATTCTTGGGATTGTTAAAATATGTTGGGTTTATAAATGATGAAAAGGTAAAGATACAAATATTTTTGAGTGGACTGCCAACCTTTTATAAAGAAAATAATAGGTATGATGATCCCAAGACCTTGAATGAATCCATTAGGAAGGTTAAATACCTGTATGAGCAAGGACATGGAAGAGAATCCTTGCATAAATCTTGGAAGGATAAGAGGAAGGAGAAGTATGATCAGAGGAGGAAAGGATTCAAACCTCCCTTCAATAGGAATGAGCCTAATATAAATCATCAAGATCAATATGCTAAGGGTGAATCCAATAAAGAAGACTCATTGGGAAAAAGAGGAAGACCACCTATCCAATGTTGGGGATGCAAAGAAGATCACATGTACAAGGATTTCCCACACAGAAAGGATAGAGTGAAGATTGTGCACAACGTCCAAGAGGCTACAACAATCAAAGATATGGGAAGAATCTATGCATCTTTAGATGATCGACAAGTAGAGTACCATTCCAATATGATCGAGGTGGAAGGTAAGATCATAAATCAACTTGTTTCTATTTTGATTGATTCAGGAGAAAGTCATTGTTACATTCATCCTAAAATAGTGGATAGGTTACATTTGGAGAAAAGTAAGCTTGGAAAATCAAGTTTGGTTCAACTAGCCACTGGAACCAAAAGGAGAATCCATGATATGGTCAGAGGATGTTACATAAGTCTTAATGGTGTGATTACAAATGTTGATATAAATATCATAACATTGGGGTCTTATGATATTCCAATTGGAATGGATTGGTTGGACAAGCATCATGTTGTCCTAGATTTTCATAGCAAGACATTTACATGTCTTGATGGAGATGGAAAAAGAGCACTGTGAAAGGAGTTCCAAGACCCATCTCTATAAAGAAGCTTTTAGCCTTACAACTAAAAATATGTTTTAGGAAAGGATGTCAATTGTATGAAACTCATGTGGGAGAGCCAAAAAATACAAAGGGGCCAAGCCTTGAATATTTCTCCGTACTACAGGATTTTGAAGATGTATTCCAAGAAAAACCAGGGTTGACACCAAGAAGGGAGATATATTTCTCAATTGTTTTAGTGCCAGGATCTTCCCCGGTGTCAAAAACACCTTACATAATGAACACCCCAGAGTTAAAAGAATTACAAATGCAGTTGGAGGAATTGTTCAAGAAAGGGTACATACGTCCAAGTGTTTCACCTTGGGGGGCACCAGTACTTTTTGTCAAAAAGAAGGAAAAAGTATCCTCTACCCATAATTGATGAACTCTTTGATCAGTCAAGAGGAGCAAGGATATTTTCGAAGATTGACCTAAGGTCAGGGTACCATCAGGTAATAATAAAGGAAGAAGACATTCATAATACATCCTTTAGGACCAGGTATGGGCATTATGAATTTGTAGTCGTGCCATTTGGATTGACCAATGCACCCATTGTCTTTATGTGGTTAATGAATGACATATTCATAAATTATTTGGATAAGTTTTTCATAGTGTTCTTGGATGACATACTTATCTATTCTAAGTCTAAAGAGGAGCATGAGCATCACTTAAGACTGGTGTTGCAAGTGTTGAGAGAACATCAGTTGTATGCCAAGATGATTAATTGTTCTTTTCATCAAAGAGAATCCATTACTTGGGACACATTATTTTAGAGCAGGGCATAGCAGTAGATCCAGAGAATATTGAAGCCGTTAAAGGATGGCCAACACCCAGAAATGTGTCAGAAGTCAGATATTTTAAGGGATTAGCTGGTTACTACAGAAGGTTCATAGTAGGGTTCTCTAAGATTGCTCATCCCATCACTTCTTTGCAAAATAAGGGAACCAAATTTGAATGGACACCTAAGTGTGAAGAGAATTTTAATATGTTGAAGGAATTACTTACTAGAGCACTTGTGTTAAATATTGCTGACCCAAATGAAATTTTTGTGGTATGTACAGATGCATGTAACAGAGGAATTGGGGGAGTCCTAATACAAAATGGACATTTGATTGGTTATGAGTCCAGAAATCTTAAGGAGCATGAGAGGAACTATGCCACACATGACTTGGAGTTTGCTGCCATTGTCGACGCCTTGAGGATGTGGAGGCATTCTCTCATGGGGAAGAGATTTGAATTAAGGACAGACCACATTGGCTTGAAGTATCTTTTTGAAGAACCAACCTTGAATTCCATAAAAACTAGATGGTTGGAATTTTTAAGTGAATATGACCTCGATATCAAGCATATCAAAGGAAAAGAAAATAAAGTTTTCGATGCACTTAGTAGAAGAGTGCATCTCGTGCATGCTACTTCTGTCAGTATCCATCAGTCAGACTTGAAGAGAATAATTTTAGATGGTCTTGCTACAGATGAATATTACCTACCAGTAAAGGAAAGCTTACAACAAGGAGATGTACAACAAAAAATAAAGGAGTATGAGATAAAGGAAGATGGATTACTCATGCATAAGAATAGAATCTATGTTCCTAGTTACGGAGAATTGAGGAATTTGATATTGAAGGAAACACATGATGTTCCTTATGCTGGACATCCCGATTACCAGAAAACAATTACAACGGTAAGAAGCCAGTTCTTTTGGCCGGGAATGAAAAAGGATGTTGCTGATTACATCGCTCGATGTATGGAATGTTAGAAGGTGAAAGTTGAACATAGGCATCCAACAGGTTTGATACAACCTTTACCCATCCTAGAGAAGAAATGGGAAGTGATCACCATGGATTTCATCACAGGATTACCCAGAACGAATAAGAAACATGATTCCATCATGGTGGTGGTTGAAAAATTAACAAAGGATGCTCATTTTTTTCCTGTAAAGACAACACATACAACATATAATTTTGCAGAAATTTACATGAGAGAGATTGCTAGGTTGCATGGGATACCTAGGACAATTGTCTCGGATAGAGATACAAAGTTTACCTCTGATTTATGGAGAGGATTGTTTAAAGGATTTGGTACAAATATGAACTTTATCACATCATGCCATCCGCAATCAGATGGGAAAACCGAGAGGGTCAATTGAATAATTGAAGATATGCTGAGAATGTATGTGATGGATAGGCCATCTAAGTGGGAGGATTACTTACACTTGGTTGAGTTTGCATATAATAATGGGTATGGAGATTCTTTGAGAATGATCCTATTTGAAGCCTTGTATGGTAGGAAATGAAATAATCTAGTGAGCTAGGACAACCCAGAAGATAGAGTGGTACTTGGGCCAGAGTTTCTAAAGGATATGGAAGACCAGATGGTTAAGATCAAGAAGAATTTAAAGGCAGCTCAGGATATAAATAAAGTTTATGCAGATAAGAATAGGACAGCTAGAGAATTTACAGTAGGGGAGCATGTGCTTCTGAAAGTGAAACCCAAGAAAATTTCTTTGAAATTGGGTAGTTCTACAAAGATGGCAGCCAGATTCTATGGTCCATTTGAAATATTGGACAGAATAGGGCTAGTTGCATACATGCTTACATTGCCTGCTTCCATGAATGTGCATAATGTATTTCATGTCTCTTTGCTAAATAAATATGTACATGATCCTAACCATGTTATATATTGGCATCTGATTCAGGTAGAGATAGAGGGAGACTTTTAGGTTCAGCCAGTGCGGGTATTGGACAGAAAGGTCAAAATTCTTCAGAATCGAGTTATAGAGCTAGTAAATGTTCAGTGGAACTACTACAGTCCTGAAGATGCTACCTGGGAGCATGAAGATTCCATGCGGGTAGTGTACCCGCAACTTTTTGAATAAATTTTGAGATTTTGATCTCTATTTTGTATATGCATTGAGGACAGTGCCAAAATAAGGGGGAGGGGATGTAACACCCCGTGTTTCGAACCCCCATTTTAAATAATGTATTGTTACAATGCTGGGAGGCCAGAGTGCCCAAACAATTATCAAAAAGGCCAGTGTGCCAAAGAAATGTAATGTTTTGATCATTATTAATAATACATACATCGTTGGGTGCTAGATAGACAAGGAATATAGTTATAAGGGGCTATGATTCCACAAGAGAGGGGGCTTGAGGGCATAAATGTTTATTTACTATTTTCATTACCCTTTGGTTTAAGGGGGTGGATTAGTTACGTGGGATTCTTGGGAAAGGCCTGGAGGTTATTTATTCCCCACAAATTACTTAAACCTGCCTTTGGTGTGATGGGGGGGGGGTTCGGTGGATGTCTTGTTCACTCATTCATTCTCTTATTCATTCCTCCACTTGATCACTAATTCATGCGTTCATTCGCTATATCACTCATTCATTCACTAACTCACTCGTTCATTCATTCCATCCTTGCCTATCCACTCATTTATCCATCCTCACCTGCGTCTTGATTTGGGAAAGGGAAAGGAACTGCCAAATATTATCCATGATATTGTTGGCTGTAGTGGTCATTGGTGTAATCCAACCATGACTTGAGGCTTGCATGTCTGAGATGCGTTGGCCTGTGTCCAACATTGTTCACAACTGCGAGTCCTGAGAGTTATAGCATTGAGATTATGGACCAGTTGCGCTGGAGCCCAAAATAAGGAGAAGGACTACCTGAGGGACTGCGTGGAAGAGAAGGGTGGAGGTCCACTCTCTTGGGTGGTGCAAGATGGGTAGAAGAGATTTGGGTACTTGGATTGTTGTGAGTGTTGGGAAATCCTATGAGAGCTTGAGTGATGATTGGTTTGGGAATCCAAGTAACACTCTGGAACCGTCCTTGTGGATTCATATCCCTGGCTTGGGGGTGACACTACTGTTGATATTTGAGAACAATAGTGTCAACGGTTGGGTGGAACGTCCTTGGTCTGCAACCAGTTGGTGTCTTTTTTTATAAATATAAGTGCTCTATGTTATGGTATTATCTACTTGTATATGAATGTATTCCACTGTGTATTTATTTATCGTTCGATTACATGTTTAGAATATGCATGCTTGCTGGTTATTTCTATGCATGTTGTTAAATCCTTTTTATTTTATGAATCCTTACTAATTTAAAGAGGTATCAGTAATAGAAATAAGTCCAAGGGTGGGCTTGAAGGTGGCGTGCCCCGGCCTATTGGTGGCTGGTTATGTTACATAATCCCCCTCTCCATGGCCCAACCTCCATCATTTGACCCCTCTTTCCATCCCACCATGATTTAAGGACACCCCCTCAAACACCCCAAACTCTCCTGTAACATTGGTCTACGAGATTCCCCCTCCCCCATATCACGGTACATCCAATTCATATATGGAAATTTGGTTCATGGTGTCTATCAACAATCCCCATTCCCCTCCCATAAGTCCATCTACCTCAGAGTCGAATGATGACATCCAATCCTCAGCTCCATCCATGTCCATAGACACCTCCCCTATTACCCTCGTGATTCTAGACACCCACTCTCACTTGTTATAGATTCCTTGTACTCCACGACCTTTCAATTTGGTGAATAAATTATAGAGGTTATATGCACAAAAGATTACCCTTGGGATGATTTTCATCATAGATCACTCTTTCTGGCTTACAATGCCTTTCGACCATCCACATGCGACTTTGTCTGTACCATCGAAGCTAAATATTTCATCCCCTCTGGCCATGTAAACTGGTTAAAATATCCAATACCCACACTTGACACATTTGAAGAAGTTACCATGGAAAATATCTCACCCAAAATCAATATCAACATCTCAGTCAAACCTAATGTCGTGGAAGAAATCACCCTAGGGTCCGCATGCACCCTAGAGGAAATTTTAGCATACAATGCCCTCTTCCAGGAATATCAGAACATGTTTTCTTGGTCATACAAAAAAATTCCAGGTTAGACCCAACCATTGTTGATCATCACATTGACACTTGGCCCAATGTTGCCTCTGTTCGCCAAAATAAATTCCTCCTTCACCCTTTCAAATCCATGGCGATCAAAACCGAGATCAACAAACTACGTACAACTGACTTCATATACCCCATCACATACACATCTTGGGTCTCCAATCCTGCAACTGTCAATAAAAAATAGGGCACCATTCGAGTTTTCACAGACTTCTGTTACCTAAACCAAACTTTTCCCAAAGACAACTTCCCCACTCCCTTCATCGGTTGAGTCATTGATGCATGTGTCGGTCATGAAATCCTCTACCTCATGGATGGATTTCTAGCTATAACCAAATCCAAATCTGCCATGCAGATCAGTACAAAACTTCCTTCACAACCCCTTGGGGCACCTTTGCCTATCACGTCATTCCCTTCGAACTAAAAAACACAGGGGGAACTTTCCAATGCGCAATGACATACGCTTTCCAAAATCTCGCTCACATCCTTCTTTCCTACTTGGACGACCTCACAGCTCAAACCAAGAAACTTTCCCAACACATAAAGTATCTACGAATGTGTCTAAACTCACTTAAATGTGTCTTCTCCATCACTGTAGGACACCTATTGGGCTTCATTGTATACCCATAGGGCATTACCGTAGAACCCCTTAAAGTTCAGGAAATCAATGAAATCCCCCCTCCCAGGAACTTATGACAATTATAGATACTCCAAGGCAAAGCCAATTTCTTGCAGCATTTTGTCCCTAACTATGCCATTTTCTCCCATGACTTATGATTATTACGACATGACATCCCATTTCACTGTGACCAACATGCCCAAGAATACTTTGATTCACTCAAAGAGGAACCTAGCAAAACCCCTTTATTCAGTCTCCCAGACTATGATAGGGATTTCATACTTTACCTATCCACCTCATAGGTTTCCATCGCCGGAGTCCTCATCCAGGTTGATGATGATCAATGTGAACATGTTATATACTACATAAGCAGGAACCTCTCAAGGCCACCACTCAAATACAACCATGAGGAGAAGCTAGCTCTATCAGTCATCCTTGCCGTTCAAAAGTTGTGCCACTACATATTGCTTCGTACTACCAAATCCATCACATATTCCAACCCAATTCATTACCTCTTGAGTCACTGCCAGATCAATGGAAAATTCGCTTGCTCAATTATCATTCTTCAAGAATACGACCTAGAGTTCACCACCCCAAATAGAAAAAAATACCTTGTCCTCACCAAGATCCTCGTAGACTTACCATATAACTCCTCTAACCCCCAAGCCACTGGGGATTTCCATGATGATAATTTATTCCTCATATCATCCTCAAACCCATGGTACGACGATATTTTGGTCTATCTTCGAACTCAAAAATTTGGTCCTCACCTTTCTTGGGAAGACCGCCGTCGTATTCAACACCAAGCCTCATGTTACCTCCTCATAGGATATGTTCTTTATTGTAGATGCATTGACACTATCCTTCGACAATGCCTCACCATTGAAGAGGAAAATACCATTCTCAATGATTTCCACAGTGGCGCATGCGGTGATCACTTATCTGGCATTTCCACTGCACAAAAGTTCATTCAGGCGGGTTATTTTTGGCCCACGTTGTTTCATCACTACATCCACCCAGTTAAGTGGTGCGACAAATGCCAATTATATGCACATAAAGCTTCGGAACCCCTGACCCTCCTACACCCAGTCATCACAACCAACCCCTTCTACAAATGGGACATCGATTTCATGATGTGTAACCCTCCGTCTAGCAACAGACACAAGTACATCATAGTTGTTTTTGACTACTTCAATAAATGGTCCAAATCTATGCCCACATTCAACAATACGATCGACATGATGGTGCATTTTTCTTTAACCATGTCATCTCCCACTTTGGGGCTCCTCTACAACTAGTGTCCGACCATTGTAATCACTTTGAAAATGAAGTCTTTGTAGATCTCTCTGCCAAATTGGGCTTCACCCATGAATTCACCTCACCATATTACCCACAATCTAATGGGAAATTCAAAGCAGTCAACAAAGTTATAAAAACCATGCTTCAATGCACGGTTGAAAAAACAAAAACCAATTGGCATCACATGCTTTTTTCATCCTTATGGGCATATCATAAAGTTGTCAAAAAATCTACCGATTTCACACCCTTTCACTTAGTCCACAAAATCGAGTCTTTACTCCCCATTGAGTGCGAAATCCCAACACTATGCACCACAATCGAGCTCTTTCCCAACACTCCATCGCTTGAGAAACAATTGATCACCCTCGAATATCTTGATGAATATTGACGAGCCTCATTACAAAAAATCAAAGAAGCTAAGAAGCAGTCCAAAGCCACCTTTGATGGTCAAGTCAACCTTCGATCGTTTATCTAAGGAGAGCTTGTGTTGGCCTACGAAATCGCCCACAATACTCTTGGCCATGGAAAATTTGAGTCCCTTTGGCGGGGACCCTATATCATCTGTCATTTCCTTACTAAGGGAGCCTACATTCTTGCTCACCCTGAAGGAGATACCCTCAAGGACCCGATCAACGAGTTATACTTGAAGAAATTTTACCCCTGAGCATAACAACCTTAACTTAGGTTTTCTTTCTTTCCTAGTTGTTTTTAGCCTTTGTTTTATGGATTTATCTCTCTCACTATATGAGCCTAATCTTGTATCATTTTTTTTGACAAATGAATCCTCCATTCACTTATCACTTATCGCTTCGGCGACCTGGGCCATTTACACCCCCAACCACGTGTTGCTCCATTCCAATGACATATGCCTCGACCCTGCCACCAATGACCAAGAAGAATATGTTTTCATCATCAGTATCTTCTCTGAGGTTACTCACCTTCATATTCGTCACCTCAAGATTCTTTTAGATTCTCAGCTCATTGTCCACCAGCTCAACAATGTGTATCATGTTCGCGATCCATGTATTTATCGCAAGTACCTGCAAGTCAAGATTCTGTTACGAAATTTTGAGTCTATAACATTTACTCATTTTTCTAGAAACCTCAATCAAATGGTGGATCACATGGAAAATCAAGTACTAGATTGGCATTTATCACATTAAATATACATGTCTAATTCATCCATCATCAAATAAAACAAGTAGACACACCATATCATAAAATAATTAGATGCATAAAATATCCAAACTATCCACTCATATATATAGATCATATATGTCTAAAATATGTGTTTGATACACAAATACAACATGCCTTAGCTCCATGGCTAGGCCCTCTCAATCACACACTCAGTCTATACACAATGGGAGTTCAGAAGATTCCTATACATAGTAAAAAATCGAGCTATAGTTGTGACAGGTCACATTATCATCTAGGGTGACCCTAATTGGGGTACATCCCCACCATCTGGGGGGTCCCCCTAGGGGGTATATCTCTCGAAGGGATCTTCCCACTCATGGTGGCCCCTACTACTGTTTCACATTGAATCAGGGACTACCAATGCGGATCCCTTCCAATACACTGCTCCAGGAATCCCTCATCCCGAATTTGTGGCCATAGGTCCTCCGACACCCTGTCCAGGACTAACTCGAATCATTTCCTCAAATCCTCCATCTCTTGGTCCCGTTCCCCCCTCCTAATATCTACCCTTCCCAGATGTAGGGCTCGCCATCGCTGCATGCGATGAACCTGCCCCAGGATCATCATATCGATGATGCCTCCTCGCTCGCCCCTCTGCAAATCGATCATCCTGTAAGCCCTATGTTGCATCAACCTCTCAACCGTTGGGTCCCACATCTTCATATCCAAAACACCAAAGGTGTATCAGTACTCAGGACATAAAAAATCATTTCAAATCAAAGCACATGTAAAGATGAGAAAGTGAAACACACTTACCTCTTACCCCACTCCTCGCCCGATGATAAGCGCATATCTAGGTAGTACATAAAATCATTCCATGGTATGGGAAGTCATAGAAAACCTGTGGGGTTTTCCACCATACTCGCTCAAAAAAAGGCATAAAGTACTTCTCCACACCACCCCCACCTTGATGTGGTAGTAGATGTCCCCATCTCACTAACCCGTGATCTCTCATCCTAGGTAGGTCCAATATCGCTTGAGGGAGTAGCAACACCACCCTCTCAAAAATAAAGGCACATAAGATGGAAAATAAGGTGAACTCACCGCCTCTCATTGCCACACATCTGTCCAACTGTGCCACCAACCACCCACACATCACCCGATCCCAATAAAACATGCATCCCCCAATTTCATACTCCGTGATCTCCATCTCAGTGCTTGAGATGCATTGTGTCCCCAGTAACCCATAAATCCATACAACCATGGCACAAAAGACCCGCATCTCTAGGGAATCAATAACGACTATACTGACTAAGACACTACTCAACACCATTGTCCATGAGAAGTAGTGTTAGTCACTATAATTGCTTAATTAATTTCAAACAACCAAGTGAAACATAAATTATCAACCCAGGGAATTCTTTTGTTTCAAAGATAGCCACGCACTGTATATGCTCAATTCCAANCTTTTCCTTTTCCTTTGCCACCTGTAGGGTTAGTATCTTTGGGGTTTTTGGGGCCTTTCATGCATTCTTTTATCTAAAGAAAATAAAATCACAAATGCTTCTGAAATCTATAGCTATCTTCCCCGGCAACGGTGCCAAAATGTTGGTCACTATAATTGCTTAATCAATTTTAAACAACCAAGTGGAACATAAATTATCAACCCAGGGAAGTCTTTTGTTTCAAATATAGCCACGCACTGTATATGCTCAATTCCAAAAGAACTTAGTGTTGTAGTAAAAAAATCATTCTATCTATATTTGCTGAAGTGAACTGAAGTTCTGAATTAAATCACATGAAAGAAATCTCCCTAATTGCAATTCCTTATAGTTCAATTTAAGAATCCTGGATTACATTTTAAAGTATCATT
>JASDQU010735132.1:51696-68309 GCA_032191745.1 Picea mariana
ATAGTCATTTCTGACTGTTTATTATGCTCTGAACACATTGGGATAGGTTTCAGATCCATTGGAGGACTTCTACAGGTATTTTTGCCTCATTCAAGCTCATTTTGGGAAGCTTGGAGGTCACATGTAGAAGAGGTCATTGTTGGATGAGCCATTGTCCATTTTCAGAGTTGTAACAGTCATTTTTGGGGTTTTTGTGTATTCTGAACCCAATGGTATAGTCTGTAAAACCATTGGAGTTGAACAGCATCTTGTAAAGAGCATTTGACAAACTAATCCCAGAGAGCCAAGTCCATTGAAGGAGGCTCAAGGAGATGTAGCCCAGAGAGGGGTGAACTCCTTTATCATCTTGGTATTGCTGTGAGTTTGATGTGTTATTTGATGCACTTTATATTGTTGTGTATTGATTAATAACACATATTTAATCTTCTAAAAGAACATTCCTCACACATGCACATTGCAAAGAAGAAGACTAAACTTAACACATAAACCAGTTTGCACATTTTAACACATGAAGCAAGGTCCTGTTAAGATTTATTTTTATGAGGTAGAGGGTGCTTGCATAGCATAACAAGTCAGCCTTCTATTTTCAGATCACCCATGGGGACCACCTTGACCCATAGGTCAGCTATATAAGTCGATCATAGCTAAATTTACACATATTCACAGTTCATCGAGCGAGTTGTTATATCTCTGAGGCGATGCTTACTTGAGGCACATTATGCCTTGTTGTATCCAATCATATGCCACAATCGATACTTAGAAGGGTGGTTTATCCAGTAATCGACTTGACACTATGGGGTGGTACTAAATAAGCTTACAATGTGAATGGGTTCTAAACTTGGTAGTGCACTGAAGAGTCTAATGAAAGATACAGAGTGTGGTATGGATATGGAGGGTACACCACTAGGCAGAAGAGAGCAGTGGAAGTGATGATTAATGGTTGATTATCTATTGCAAACCATCTTGAGGAAGAGGATTATGTTGGTGATGGGCAGGATCGATACAACTAGGTATATGTTAACCATGAGTTGTGTTCTTTTTGCGAAGAAACTGCCACATTATCCTATACCTAGCTCAAACACCTTCAATGCCCATTTGGCCCAACCAATATGGACATGTTCCTTCTCACTAACTACTTTCAACGCCCATTTGTCCCAACCAATATGGACATATTCCTTCTCACTAACTACTTTGGCTCCCATCTCCATGTATTATCACGGTCCCTCATCAGTTTTGGCATAATCGATTCCTCCCCTCAAGATGTGCTCCTTTTCCTTTGGTCATCCCACTGCTACTAGAGATTGTCGCCATTTATGTGGTGTGATTATTCTTGAATAATGGTACCATCTACATATGGGTGCAGTATTGTGATATTTGATCCAACCACCTGAATTCTTCCCAAGTTTCCCCCTATGGTGGCATATTCTAAACATTCTAAATTTTGGCATTTTTCACTGGAATCCGGTGATCTAAATCAGGGAGAAATCACAATTTATGTTGTTTAAATTTCATTTTTGAATGCATAAATGGATTCTGGATCCTGAAAAATCCTTAGGGAACTCTGATTATATAGATTTAACCACTCAAATCTATAGATCCAAAATTTTATCCCAAATTTCAAGAAAAAATAAATAGATAATATCACTAGAAAAAGAGCCAAACATAGAACATTTATACTACAACTAATTGGGATAATTATAATGACATGGAATAGTGTCCCTTCATTATACAAAGGGGTAACTCTGGGGTGTGGCAGTACTAGTCACGACTGACCATCATAGGAAGTCATTAGTCTCATTAACTAACTTATGACTTTAAATTCTCTCATAGCCTATCTGGTGGCACAACTGACATGTGTTAGGTACTATCTAGCTTTCCCACATCATGAAAACTTTTAATCTGCACTATGTTCATCCATTAATCCTCATCCCTTTCAATATATCTCATCCACACACATTTAATTGACATCTTGAGACAACATGTTACACCGTAGTAGTAATAACAATATCACGAAAAAAAATTTAGCCCCTGTAGCTAGCATAATTAAGGCCCAAGGTGTCAAATGCACCTATGAGATGAATATGTTCCTTACATGGAAGTGTCGTGTGGGTGCCACAATGGCAGGCTAAGGGGGGCTGGTGGGTCACAATGGTGATGTCAGCATGGAAACATCAGTGGTCTTGCTCGGATATAGGCATTTTTGTTCGTAGTGGAGTAGGTTGTGGAAAATGTTGTTTTATTGAAAATTGTCGAATAGTGGTTAGATTTCGAAGACTATCGGATAGTATCGTAAGTCCGACAAGCGTCAGGGCACCAAGAAAAAAAATATAATGAAATTTTGAGAATTAGTCAGTGATTTCCAACGGTAAGGTCGATTTTATTCTTACCATCGAAACTCTCCATCGGACTTAAACATCTTATGTAGCAATGTCTGAAGTTCTTTCAAAATATACTAATTTGATTAGTACTATCTTTCAAAATAATGTGGCCCTAAAGGATTGTTGAATAATTTCAATTGAATGTTTGATATGATCTTTGATGTATGTTTCCATTGTGTGAGTGTTAGGCGTGACATTATATGTATTACGAGATCTTTTAGAAGGGATTAATGATTCATGACTAAGGGAACTAAATAACGAAGAGGAAATTAAAAAATGGTTGACTAGTGCTTGAAATAAGGAAGATTGATACTGGAGGGAAGGTCAACTAGGTGGGAAGGGATCAGATAGACATAATAGAAATGTCGAGTGTGATGAAAAGAAAGCATCACAACATAGGTCGGATATGTTGAATAAGAGGTTTCATTCAAAGAAAAACTTGATGGGCCAAATAATGGGAACTTAATTGAAAAGGCACCACCCAAGGAGGTGTTGTTGGATGTGTTCAGGTTGTTTGATGAGGAGGAGGAAAAAGAGGGAGACATGGTGCATCCTAACGGTAATGAATTTGACCCAATCTAGGCCATACTCCTTTCACATCTCTCTTTGAGTGGGGTAACTTATTTATATTTGAGTAATATTAGTACAATAACACAACCTACCTATATGGAGGAATCAGGTGGCTTAGTGAGTTGTAAAAGGAGGTGGTTGGTTTCTATTCAAAATAAATAATTCATAACAATATTTTCCTAGGTGATGCTAAATGATGTGATTCATGGGACAATACAGTTTTCCACCAAATCTACCATAGACCTCACCCACGTGATGTGACAACATGTATCACTAAAATATTTAAATGACTATAAAATATTTAAATAACTATACAATATTTAAATGACATTTGAAGATATGAATGAATGATTTATGTACTTCTTTAGTAAAGTGATGGATTTAAAATTTCTACCACATAGGTGATTATTCTTAACAACCATCTACCCACTACTAAAGTTCTTTGTTTATAAATATGGTTACTTAGCTATTTTTTGCTCATCTTTTATTTTTCTTTCATTTATTCAATCTAAGGTATTATGGTCTAAAACTCTTTTCTTCCTTGTAAAACTATATAATTTCAATCAACACACCTCTTACCACATTCATAAATGGTTTTTCAGTTTTCTATTGGCACTTTTCTTTCCACCCAATACCAAATATGGAGAAAGCAATGTTTAGAGTCAAAGTAAAAAACAAGGAATATAATTTGGATGAATTTGTGGACCATCAAGCTACCCAAAAAAAGATATAAAGGTTAAGTGAAATCCATGAATCTTGTTGACCATGACCTCTCAAATCCAAAATTATTCCCAGATTTGCAGCTAGACATGTACTGGTTAATACTTAGAACCCACATTGGAAAAATCAAGACAAATTTCAGGAAAGAATTCTATGGGTTGTATGATTCCACATTTATGAATTCAATGAAGGCCCCTAATTTTGGGAGCATGGGAGAAGTAGCTAGGTGCATCAATTTTATACTCACCTGTATGCATAATGGTCATATTTGGTTGGAGAACCCATTCCCTTTGAACATTTAGGACACCAAGGTTTTTATAAAACTTTTGGATACTATATTGGATGTTACTATATCCTAGCATCGCAAGAAAATGGAGAAGAGGACACTAAAAAATAATTAGTATATCAAATACACCACTAACAAGGGTAAGAAGGGTATCAAGATCACAAATATAAACAACCTAGTTATCTTATTGGATTGTCGCATGTAGTGTCCCCACTCCCAAAAAAAATGAAATTTACTCTAATACCAATAAAGTGAATGGATGTAGCAAGATTAAAATTCCTAGGAAACTAATAAAAATTTAATTTCATGGATGAAATTATATATACACAACATCATAAAATTCCTAGTAAAATGCAACAAGGATATACAAGAATTAAACACAACATTAAAACCATAAATTAGAGCAAAGATAAGAGCACTTATATTATTAAAAAATGCACAATTGTTTGTAGATGGAGGATGTTCCACTCAACTATAGAATTGTTGCTCGATTTCTCTCATAATCAAGTCACCCCCGAGCTAGGGATACAAATCCATGAGAAGAAAGTGGTTCATAAGGATAGTTATTGTCCCTCTCACAGGAAGCTAATTCCTACACCCATTCTAATATGTCATCTCTCTTTCCCCTCAACCTTCACAACCCAAGGAATGGGATCCCCTTCTATGCCATGTAGTCCCTTACAATATCCCACTTCCCTCTAGGGATCCTACACAGGTTGTCTAGGAAATATCTATGTTGGGGAATAACTACACATAAATTCTTATAACAAAAAATCCCTTGCTCACTTTTCACTTTCTTACATAGAATCTTACTCACATGATTATAGCCTATTTTTCTATGAAATTACAACTCCAACAAGTTGTCTTGCATGCCCCTTATGGCTTCCTTCAAGCTCCAATACTCAGAATCCCTTTCTCTCCCTTTTCTCAAGCTATAAAAACTTCCTACAATACCCATTCAAATTTTCTTTTCTCCATGCAAGTTGACTCTCACATTTCCCAATGTTGATTGTACTCAACACCATGCTCTCAATAATTATGTGAAGTTAATTTTTCCACCAAAAATATTACATGTATTTAATTATTGGGATTTGATATACTCAAAAAGGAAAATAAAAAGTTCATACAAAATAATTGAGAAAGGTGGCTTGGTATTAATAGACATAGATAATCCCCCCCACCCCCCCACCCCCCCCTTGGACCACCCTCTCCTGTGGAAACTTATCCCCCATGACTCTTGTCTATATCCATCTACAATGATGATGCATTTTATTTTATTATTTTTTATATACAATGTTTACATATTACATCACTTGGCCCGTGGCCATACATCCTATTTACAATCTTCATCGCTAATTCAAGGAGTAAAAATAGGGATGCTACATCTCACATAATGAGGAAGGTTGGGTTTGGTGAGTGCACATTGGACATGATATTGGTTACAAAGCTTTCATGTAGGATTAAAGCTCAACTGGGGCTAGTATATCATGAATGAACTCATGTATGTTGTAAGGGATGCTCAAACTACAAGATACCAATTGAAATATCGGTATCTTTTGGTTTCATTCACAATCTTGCATTGGAAGCCCTTGGTGGGTAGCCATACTCATCATTTATAGATAAAATACATGTGTCCACAACTTTCTCATCATGGAAGGTCACCAAGGATGATGAAAACAATAATATCCATGACCAATGTTTCCAAGCTTGGCACAATAGTATGGTGGTCACCATCCACTTCCCCAAGTACCTTATTGATCATTTTGAGCATGCTCCAAAGTTTAGCATGGATGAAAATTGTTTTTATATCAAGCCAAGATTCCCACAAGTGAGCATGCCTATATTTTTCCACTTCCTTTTATATTGTTTAATGATATCATTGCGTGGGAAATATCAACTTGTCCAAGCATTACAAAGAAACAGAGACCCGATGGGGTACTCTTTATGTTACCCAAAGAATATGGTCCTATAACATAGGTAGTGGATTGGGGCAAATATGCAACTATGGCAAGGGAAATTACTTTGAGATCCCAAAAGAAACACTAATAGTTTGTTATGATAAAGAGACTGCATAAGAGGGTACTTCTATAGTATACCTAGGGGGGTAATATGGGGTACCTAGAGAGGCACCCAATGGGAATAATAATAGATATGTGATTATGTATTGTTATGTATGGAGGGCATTTCTAGTAAATAAGACCCATGTAGTAGTTTTAATGCAATGAATGTAAGAAGGCTTACTAGATGGTTCCACCTACTTAAAAATTATTTATCTAGAATGTTCCTAGGATATAGAGAGTAATATATAAATAAGTATAAGCAATGTAATGGGATATGGTGACGTATATTTTAATTGATATGCAAGTATTCATTAAGGAGTGTTTCATTCCTCAAGGAATAATATATGGTGTTATCCTACCTCAAGGGTTTTCTCTACAAATTTTCTGTTGATTATTTGATGTTTATTGTAAAGATATGATATTTATTATCAAGTTAATGTTCATATTGTATTGAGTACATAAAATTTGGTATTTCTTGGGCCAAAAGATGGAAGAAATTATTTTTCTTTTTGCATATTTTTCAAGGGAAAATAAAAAGGTGGCATACTTCAGATTAATTTATGAAAAACAATTAGCATAATTTGAACAAACCATTTAAACATGTGAACTCCTCTTAGAAAAATACCCATTTTCAAAAAAACAATTATCCAAAATGGAGTCTGGGAAGTAAAGTTATTGGCAATTTAAAATCAACATTTTTTAGGGTTTTTCTGGGGATGACCGCACAATTTGCAAATCATATATCTTTTGCTAGAGTGATCACATTATAGTGAAAATAGTGCCAATAGATGAAAAGTGGATGTGTAATTTCACAATTGTGGTCGTCATAAACAATCAGATAAGTATAGCCATAGTTATGCCAATTTAACTTAGCCACCTCAGGGAGCTCCATTGAAAAGTGTGATTTTCTTATAAATCGTAGCTTTTGTTGAGGATTTATTCCAAGTGAGATGTTTTACTTTTCAAGAAAATATAATAGTTGTATAATTGAAGAATACATAAAAGAAAGGAAGTCAATATTGAGGAATGAATGGAATTTTAATGTAATTTTTAAAGGTAATGCTTTCCAATGGTGGAGGTATATTAACTTTGACAAGATGGTAAAACTTTCATATGAATCCTTTGAACAAGAGATTTTAGATAAATGGTCTCAGATAATAAGAATGATAAAGGGAGAAACATTTTTTTTCATGTGGCAACTCTATATTACATGTTCATGATTATATTCATAAAGAAAAGGTCATTGTTTCTATTAACCCTAGTTGCCAGTGTAATTTCATCAATGTTCATTTGGATAACAGAGTGCAAATTCCTAAAAACATATCCAAAGTACACAAGTTGAAGGTGAGAATGTTCAAAATTTCAAAGATATGAAAATTACCATGGATAAATATATGTTGCATTCTGATTTATATGTTATGGATATGAATGATGTGGATATTATTCTCATATATCCTTTGATGGAATTAATTGGTATAGTTAATATTAATGTGGAAAAGAAGTTTATGAAACTTTGGTACAAGAAAAAGAAAATTGCACTGTAGGATATAAGGTCCCATGAGGGTAACTAAAGAATTTCTTTCCACATGAATCAGAATACTTCAAAATTATCTCATGCTACATACCACCAACCAAAAAATGTATGAAGGGAAAATAATTGCAGATTCATAGGTTGAATCAGAGGTGAGCCTAATGAAGCATATGAAGAAAAGTCTTAGGAAGGGGATAGAAAGGAATTCAAGGATATACATCACTCAAAGGACCACCATGTTGAATAATATAAGCCCAACAAATTGAGAGATAAGTATGATGTATATCGCCACATGCACCACCTAGAAAAGAAAAAATCATCAAGGAAAGGGAACGGACATCAAAAAACATATTATGGACAAACATGGCACCAGAAAGGAAACCAATCGAGAGGCACATCGAATAATAACAAAAATGCATGGAGATATTGAAGTATCATAGCAAGGAGCAATTAGATTTCAGATCAAGGTGGAAAGGAAGCAATTGGACATCATGTTCGTATTTCACTAGGATGGATGGATGCTCATGCTTGGTGCCAACTAGCTATATTACTTAGTTGATCATATTGTACGGTTTCTTCCAATGTTTTGAGGATGAAACATGCACACGGGAATGGAATACAGTATACCTAGGGGGGATAATATGGGGCACCTAGGGAGGTACCTAATGGGAATAATAATAGATATGTGGTTATGTATTGTTATGTATGGAGGCTATTTCTAGTAAATAATGTCCATGTAGTAGTGTGAATGCATTGAACATCCCACCTACTAGAATTTTCCTAGGAAGTAGAGAGTAATATATAAATAAGTATAAGAAATGTAATGGGATATGGTGAAGTATATTGTAATTGATAAGAAACTATTCCTTGAGGATTGTTTCCTTCATTAAGTAATAATATATGGTGTTGTCCTACCTCAAGGGTTTTCTCTACAATCTCTTGTGCTTATTATTTTGTGTGAATGATTTGGTTTCTTGTTGAAGTTAAGGATTTCTATTCTAGATTATATTTTCATATCTGAGGTACATAACAACTTCAATAATTGTTCTTGAATCACCATAGGTACCCTTAGTACTACAGATATTAGATGATGTTATCATTTTAGGAAAGGAATTGAATGCAAGCCTCAAAATTCTTGTCAACATCCCTTTTGAAGGTGCCTTGGGGAAGTGGTCATGTATTAATTAGCCAATGATTTCTAAGCCACCTAACATTACCATAAGAATGCTACCATATTCTAAATTGGTACCTCTCCTAGCATTATATTGACCCTACAACATGATATATATGCATCTATCCACCTTCATTTATTAAGAATCCCATCCCTTATTTTTGTTTCCTTAGGGTATGATTTATTTCTAGAAGCCTCCATGACAATTGTTAAGTCAATAACATCAGTTGATACCTATTTTTATATCTCAAACAATCTTACATGGTACACCCCTATATTTATTTCAATCTATTGTGTTAGTTTCGCTTTTAGCATCAGTGTTTTGTTTCACAATGAGACCTATAGACTTTCATTTTATCCTAGTCATATCCCTTGTTCAAATTATATTGACCTAGGATTCACCTTCACCTTGCAAAGAGGATAGTGAAGTTCCTTTATTTGCATATATAATTTTGACACTAGTGGCTCATCTTTGAATAGGAAAGTGGTGGTTTCAAATTAATATCCACGAGCAAAGTGGAAGCCTTTGTCTAACTCCCACTCATCATAGCAATGATCATATCACTACTCCACTCACAGATGAATGACCCTTTCAAGAAAACCTTTGCAAATTGACATTTATATTTTTCTTTGTGATAGCTAGTGGAAGCATAGTAGATTCTATCAAGCTAAATATGTATTTCTAATTCCACAATAATAGTAATATTACTTCCTTAAATTCAAAGTGCTATAACAATCTGTTTTTTCTCTTTTGATCATGCAATATAGTTCTCCAAAGCCTTAGGGAATCGACTATGTCTCTTATACCAATATGAAGGGTTCGATGTGCTTCGAGTACACTTTTACAAGTGTGACCAAGGGCGTCCACCTTGATAGGTGAGTAATGCAATTGCTCCAGATAATATGAGGGGACTAAGTTTTCATAGCATTATTAGTTGAATCAACTCGAAATAAAATTTTAGCTAATGATCATGTCTACAAGTGTGAAGGCTAAGTTAATGTTGCAATCGCCCCTCTGAATATCAAGGCTATAGTTAAGGTTCATGGTTTGTCTAGTAAAGTTATATGATTTTTCTCTATCCATAGTTAGGATCCAACTATACTTTCACCTCCTCTAGTGATTGTGATAGCACTCGCCCTAACTAACACCAAGTTGTAATTGATCTAGTGAATATGAAGTTATGGTTATGACTCATGTGATTCTTTGCAAAAATCATTAGTATCATCTTCCTTATGACTATGAGTGAAAGGTATGGTTTGCACCTTGCTTTACAATAACAAATGGAGCATACAAGGCTCAAGTGAAAATCTTGTTAGGTGACTTATATAGCACTATCGTTGAATGCAGAGAAAATGGAAGATTGTATTTCTTGTTTTCTCTCTCAACACAAAGTGGGCCTATTATGCCCTCCTTCATGAATTAGAATACATAAAGTGAATTATCAAGAAATATTAATAACACCTAGATAATGATAAACCAGAGTTCAACCATTTATAAAGGAAAGTGAGAATACATTGCACAGTGTTGTCTCTAAAGTAGAGAGGAAGGAGGAGTCTCCCCCCACGCTCATTTGTGCAATAACAAAGAGTCTCGTCATCTTATAGCCCAAGAATAGTATCACCTAGACATAGGGAAAATTTTAAGGATCCATACTTACCTTTATGTGTAAAACCTTGGCAAAACATACTAATTCTTAAAATGACAACAATAAATGTTTGGAGATATTTATGTAAAAATATCAAATTTCTAAGGATTTTATATAGTTTCTAGAAACTTTTGGCGATTTTTTAATAAAATAATTTTATCATATAAAATTTGGAAAAAAATGGAAATAGGGGAATTGTTATTGGAAAAAAAATGGTAAATTGGTCAAATTGTGAAATTTAACCCCTAAATTTTTCCTTCACTAGACTATTCTATGATGACAATTTATGTCAATGCATACAAATAGAATTTGGGGCTTCCAACTAGTTTTCCAACTATGAATGCCCTAGCTCTCACGCTTGTGGTTTCTTTTGCGAACCTCAACCCCTTGCCCTAGTTTTCATTCCTGCAAGTGAGACTATGGGGTGGAGTCCATCCATGATGTCCTATCTAAGAGGACATTAGGATACATGTGTGAAGAAGGTGATGGAATTAAATGTAATATTAGAATAATATTTTCTTTATCCCTTATGTAAAAATCAATTATGCTTCTTTCACCCCGACTATGAATGATTATAAAATAAATTGGAGGTCAAATTATGCACAAGCTAAATGAAATTCAATGAGGATACACCATATCATGTCTACCACAAGGTAAGTACCACTTATGGTAAGAAATTTATACCTACAAGAAAAATAGGATAGTTAAAATGATCTTGTATTTCCTCATGTGATATGGGCATTGTAATTGAGATTCTTATACTATAGAGCATTCTTTGCTTGCGAAAGTAACTTAATTCTCCCTACTAGTGCAATCCCCTAAACTCATTATTTACTATGTTCTTATCCATATTGTTTATGCATATCCATTATCTTGTTCTAATCATATATAGTCCTTCGGTTGGAATGTTGTGAGTTCCTTTGGGTACATTGAAATTCACTCCCTTGTTTCTTCCAGTGTATGCACTTATGATTTAGGATAGGAATAAAGAGAGCAAGTTTTATAAGGTTATATTCTATTCCTATTTTTATATAGTGAATTTCTATATGTGTTTTCACACCATCCTTTTGTATATTTGAATTGCATGTGTGTTGTTTTGAAATAACAATCAATGATTGCATGTTTGTTGTTGGTGAAAAATCACTTGAGAAACAATGAATATGAAGAAAGGAAAGAGGTCTAAGATGGAGGTTGATGAGCCAATGAAATTTGAATCTATCCTATCCTTCAATGAAACCTCTCTCAATAGTGGTGTATTGTATGAAAATACTTTTTCTAATCTATTCAGGGAATACCAAATGGCCACCCCACCATTGGAATTGCCTCCTAGTACAAAGAGTAAGGAAGCCAAGAAAGGGAAGTAAGACAAGAGAAATCATCAATCCTACACACATAGAATATATGGTGCAATCATCCTAGTTGCATAAAAGTGCAAAAAGGTAGGATTCCTATCTCCGAATATAATTAAGTTGTTTTCTAAAAGGGAAAAAATCAGGGAGAGGACCATTTACTCAAACAGTGGAATGTGAAATGGTTCATATGTTCCTTGGACCCTCAAATTTATCTACAAGACCCAATCACTTAGGATGATTATCGACAAATATTTAATGTAAGGATTCCTAAGAAAACATGACCTTGTCAAACTGATTGAGAGTTAGTGGGAGGAGGGAAGATAATTTACAAAGCATCCACCAAACATTCACCTCACTTATCATCTACAAGAATCAATGAGAAACATTGTTATTCTCATTAACAAATTATATGAGGAGAAGGAATCTCCCAATTGCACAAGCAATGGTTGTAATTTTCGCACCAAGTATTGGTCGAAGGATATCCATTGAATTGGGTAGAAATACTATCAAGAACATAAATATCACCATTAATAAGTTTCTAGAGAAATTGGATGATAAATTCCCCCAATTGCATATGGCAGAGTTCATGTTGAATGCAATGCCTGCTATGAGAACTTCTCAACTTTGTGTGAAATGTACCTTCCATGTCTCCCACCATTGAAAATGCACTATTAGAAGCTATATAGGTATAAACAATCAAGACACTATGAACTATTGTGCAAGGATTTTATCATCCCTTTGTATGAATTGGTATTCAACAAACCTTGCTCAAGATTTTTGAAGGAAGCATTGGTTGTGTTGTAATAGATTGGATATCGGTACCTTGAGTAGGACATGAACTACTTGCCCATATATTTCCAAAATATGTGTTATGCGTATTGATACTTATGGAGATTTCATATATATCCATCAAGTTTGGATCTAATTCTATTTAAAGGACCACAAAAGGGCACGTTCCTAGTGTATCCTCTCACTATTGGGCCTTTAATGCTTATATATTTTCTTTGTAGATTTGAAACAGGAAGATAAGAAGGATTTTTACAAGTTGCAAATACGATCATTTAGGATCTACATTTGTGGACTTTAAATAATTATGTCTCCTAAAGGAGCCTTATTGTCACCAACATAATTTGATAGAATAATTATGTAAGGAAGCTATTGTCTTTGACACTATGAAGGAACATAAGTAGGACATCGCAAAGAGGGAAAAGGAAAAGTTGAATATAATAAGATATATTATGGATCCAATGGGAACCTCAGATACCATTCCTTCATCCACTAACTTGATGGAAACTCAATCTCTCTAGACTGAGAAGGAAATAGGTATGTCAAGTGGCCAAAAAATTGATAAAGATAATAAAAGTGAGACATAACTAAAACAATCCTTGGTGGCTACAATAGGGACATTGACTCAGTGAGACAAGAATACCAAAATTGTTTATAGCTAGGAAACTAGAAGTTAACAACATCTTGAGTTGAGTGGAGTAAAGAATAGGTAAGAGGGTCAGGAAGCAACTGACTTGGAATTAACCGATACATCATTAACAAGTGTAGAAGAAATGCCTAAGTTAGAAGATCTAATCAAGAATTTATCAACCCACATCAATGATGAAGATCCATCAATGATTGTAGAAACTTTGACATTTAAACAAAAGTGTAAGGTCATCAGGAAGTAGAATCACAAACGAATGACACTAGTGGTGAAGAAGTCGTAATGTTTTGGAATACATAGAGGGGAGGGGTGAATCAATATGACAAATTTATACCACTTTTAACAACAATATATATTATTTCACTTTATCAACAATGTTCAACAATTTATCATCAATGTATAATCTATGATTGCAATCAATATATCATGATCATTTAATCATAAGAAGCATCACATCAAATACATAGTGCACCAATATTTACGAGGAAACCTAAATGGGAGAAAACCACAGAATACTTTCTTATATATATCAAGACTTCATTCATAGGAAGCACCAACTTCTAAATTCTCCAGCTACAACTGGAAGGAGGATACAACCCCCTATTCTCATGCTCCAACATGAAGGAAGATACAACTTCCTGAATTCTTTGGCTCCAATCAAAAGGAGGCTACAACCCCCTAGGTTCTCCAGCTCCAACCGGAAGGTGGCCACAACCATCTAGTTCTCAAGATCCAACCTGAAGGAGGCTCCAAATCCTTGATTCTCCGGCTCCAACTAGAAGGAGGCTACAACCCCCTTTCCCTTCCCTGTCCAAGTGCTCTAAAATACAAGTGTAGACAAACTGTCACTACCACAAACACTATCATTTCCATTTTCATTTTCATTTTCACTTTCACTACCTCTGTAACATCAATCTGTAACATGTCATTGAATCCAATCTGTCATTGTATACAACATGTCACTGATCAACCTATGCAATCTGTCATTGTAACCGATACTCAACCAGATCCTCTCACATGGATCGTATACCAAGGACACCTCCCAAATAGATGTCCAACATCACCAACACATGCCTCTACCAAGTGTTGGGTTCTTTTTTTCACTTGGGTGAGAAAAACGAGGTCCCTTAACTATGTAGTTAGGCTAGCAAGACAACACAATAGTTTTTTAGTTGATTGGTGGTTCAACTAAGTAGAAAAAAAGAATTGAACAACAAGAAAATAAAACTAAACTAAGCATGTAACAACTAAAATAGATGCAAGAAAGAGACACAAGGAATAACTATTAAACAAGACTGATCTTCGAATTGATAACGCCTTAGAGAAATATGGGAACTTATGAGTCCCCTCTTCCTCCTTGGGAATGCTCTTGAGTACCCATATCCAAAGCTTTCTCTCTTCTAACAATGGATAAAAATGAAAATACAATGGTGAAGAATTGATAGTTGAACTTCTCAATAGGAGAGAGGTGTAACACTTACTATGGATGATCAAAGAGTTCTAGGAGAAATATGGCTTCTAAAAGAAAAATTGAACAGTATAACAATACTCAAATTGCTTCTTCTTGTTTGCATATAATGGCCATTTATTTATAGGAGGATGGAAATATTTTTCCAAACTAGTTTCCAATGTGAATGGGAGGCCTTTGGAGGTACCTCCCATCCCTTTCAGTGATCCCAAGGCGGAATTTGGGCGTGATTTTGGGTATGGGTGAGATCCACCCCATCCCAAAATTGGTTGAGGCCCGACCAAAATCATCAATGCGTCGTTTCCCCATCCACGCAAGTTTTTCGTCTGTCAATCGCATGACCCGTGCAATGTGCGTGTTGTACACCATATTATCCTGCACGGATGTGCATGTGCTGAAAGTGTTGACTATGCACAGAAATTCAGAACCAGTTTTGTATACTTTTGTTCTTGTCTTGCAAAACTGAGCGTAATCCTTCCATAATCATTGGTAGTATGTTGTGTTTATGTTGATTGTTTCTTCATCCATTGTTTGTGTTTTTGGTGAGCAATTTTTCGGTAATAATAAATGCCCCCTAATGTATAAGGTTAGGAGTATACGTATAGTTGAAATACATCATCATTTATTTTGGTGATTAAATCATTTTATAAAAGTGCAAGAGAACTTTTTAATGAGGGACGCTGAGAGCAATTCATTGGAGGCAGAGGGGACAAAAAAAATATTTGTATCAGGTATTCTCCGGAAAATAAAAAAATTGTACAAACAAGGCAGGCATGCCCCATGCTCGTGTCACAAAACCATAAAAGGATAACAATAACTAAAATTGTTGATGAGGTAGATATCTGCATTTCCCTTGGGGGCGTCAAAAAAACAACAGATGACGGTTTTGATGACTAAACTAGCTCTAAATCGAGGTGTGAACAACTCATAGGCATTGAATTCCTATAAAATTTAGAGGTCTTCGGCTGTGACTGAAAACTGCAATGGTCACATAGTAAGACCCACCATAACATGAAAATTGTTGGAGTTTAATGTTATGGGGGTCAACGGCATAAAAAAGAAATGAGGCCTCTTTCTGTGTCGTCTGATACCACTCATTAATAGTGGGATGAGAGCCAATATACTACCACTTTCCTGGAACCTTTTGTTGATGTCGATAGGGAAGGAGGCGTGACTCCAAGAAGAAAAGAGATTCTTGACATCGATTGATCAAAATGGTGTCAGAAATTGTATTGGTGATGGTGAATGGACTGATAATCATGAACGATGTCTAGAATATTGGGAATTCAAGAACGGCTCATGGTTGGGGGATGTGGATGGATGGAAACAACCATAAAACATGATATGGTTTCAGGGGGACAACCAGATATGGGGTAAAACTGGGTTGGATGGGTGAGACTGCAAGGATATGTAATATAGGTCCAAATGTGTTGATGAATGCATCTATGTGAGACATTCTCTAGCTTACAAACCTATGAGATATGGATCATTGCAGCTATGTGAGTCTTTATCTCAGCTTACAAACCTAAGAGAAATCCCCTAAGAAGGGTATGTGGTTCATTCCTGAGACATAGCTAGGAAAGTATAGATGAAATCCTCCATTCAAAGAGTTGAGAAGAACTCCAAATGATTATCCAGTGGGAAAGGTGATTTGTTGAGTTAAACATGCCTATGGTTGAGCACAAGGTGAACGTGTGAAATCCCAAAGTGTTGGGTGCATCATCATGTGAACATAAATGAAGATGATGTATTAGCATACTCTGAGTATCAGAGTTGATGAGAAGACTCCAGATGATTCTCATGTGTGAGGCAGTGGGAATGAAGATCTATAGAGTGGACGTGTCTATGGACGAGCACATGTGAACATGTGAAGATATGGTTCTAATGTGTAATGCAGTGAACCAGAGATATGACATCCCTATGGATGTGCCCCTAGTGGATGAGAACTAGTGGGTGTATCAGATCCTTTGTTATATATTGTTCAAGAGTCACACCTTCC
>JASDQU010735132.1:68359-91385 GCA_032191745.1 Picea mariana
TCCAATATTTATGAGGAAACCTAAATGGGAGAAAACCACAGAATACTGTCTTATATATATCAAGACTTCATTCATAGGAAGCACCAACTTCTAAATTCTCCAGCTACAACTGGAAGGAGGATACAACCCCCTATTCTCATGCTCCAACATGAAGGAAGATACAACTTCCTGAATTATTTGGCTCCAATCAAAAGGAGGCTACAACCCCCTAGGTTCTCCAACTCCAACCAGAAGGTGGCCACAACCATCTAGTTCTCAAGATCCAACCTGAAGGAAGCTCCAAATCCATGATTCTCCGGCTCCAACCGGAAGGAGGCTACAACCCCCTTTCCCTGCCCTGTCCAACCGTCCTAAAATACAAGTGTAGACAAACTGTCACTACCACAAACACTATCATTTCCATTTTCATTTTCATTGTCACTTTCACTACCTATGTAACATCAATCTGTAACATGTTAGTGAATCCAACCTATCATTGTATACAGCCTGTCACTGATCAACCTATCCAATCTGTCACTGTCACCGATACTCAACCAGATCCTCTCACATGGATCATATAACAAGGAAACCTCCCAAATAGATGTCCAACATCACCAACACATGCCTCTACCAAGTGTTGGGTTCTTTTTTTCACTTGAGTGAGAAAAACAAGGTCCCTTAACTATGTAGTTAGGCTAGCAAGACAACACAATAGTTTTTTAGTTGATTAGTGGTTCAACTAAGTAGAAAAAAAGAACTGAACAACAAGAAAATAAAACTAAACTAAGCATGTAACAACTAAAATAGATGCAAGAAAGAGACACACGGAATAACTACCAAACAAGACTGATCTTTGAATTGATAATGCCTTGGAGAAATATGGGAACTTATGAGTCCCCTCTTCCTCCTTGGGAATGCTCTTGAGTACCCATATCCAAAGCTTTCTCTCTTCTAACAATGGATAAAAATGAAAATACAATGGTGAAGAATTGATAGTTGAACTTTTCAATAGGAGAGAGGTGCAACACTTACTATGGATGATCAAAGATTTCTAGGAGAAATATGGCTTCTCAAAGAAAAATTGAACAGTATAACAATACTAAAATTGCTTCTTCTTGTTTGCATATAATGGCCTTTTATTTATAAGAGGATGGAAATCTTTTTCCTAACTAGTTTCCAATGTGAATGGGAGGCCTTTGGAGGTACCTCCCATCCCTTTCAGTGATCCCAAGGTGGAATTTGGGCATGATTTTGGGTATGGGTGATATCCACTCCATCCCAAAATTGGTTAAGGCCTGACCAAAATCATCAATGCATCGTTTCCTCATCCACGCAAGTTTTTCGTCTGTCAATTGTATGACCCGTGCAATGTGCATGTTGTACGCCATATTATCTTGCACGGATGTGCATGCACTTAAAGTGTTGACTATGCACAGAAATTCAGAACCAGTTTTGTATACTTTTGTTCTTGTTTTGAAAAACTGAGTGTAATCCTTCCATAATGATTGGTAGTATGTTGTGTTTGTGTTGATTGTTTATTCATCCATTGTTTGTGTTTTTGGTGAGCAATTTTTTGGTAATAACAAATGCCCCCTAATGTATAAGGTTAGGAGTATACATATAGTTGAAATACATCATCATTTGTTTTGGTGATTAAATCATTGTATAAAAGTGCAAGAGAACTTTGTAATGAGGGATGTTGAGAGCAATTCATTGGAGGCAGAGGGGGAAAAAAAATATTTGTATCAGGTATTCTCCGGAAAATAAAAAAAATTGTACAAACAAGGAAGGCATGCCCCATGCTCGTGTCATGAAACCATAAAAGGATAACAGTAACTAAAACCGTTGACGAAGTAGATATCTGCATTTCCCTCGGGGGTGTCAAAAAAACAACAGATGACGGTTTTGATGACTAAACTAGCTCTAAATCGAGGTGTGAACAACTCATAGGCATCGAATTCCTATAAAATTTAGAGGTCTTTGGCTGTGACTGAAAACTGCAATGGTCACATAGTAAGACCCGCCATAACATGAAAATTGTTGGAGTTGAATGTTATGGGGGTCAACGGCATAAAAAAGAAATGAGGCCTCTTTCTATGTCGTCTGATACCACTCATTAATAGTGGGATGAGAGCCAATATACTACCACTTTCCTGGAACCTTTTGTTGATGTCGATAGGGAAGGAGGTGTGACTGCAAGAAGAAAAGAACTTCTTGACATCGATTGATCAAAATGGTGTCAGAAACTATATTGGTGATGGTGAATGGACTGATAATCATGAACGATGTCTAGAATATTGGGAATTAAAGAACGGCTCATGGTTGGGGGACTTGGATGGATGGCAACAACCATAAAACATGATCTGGTTTCAGGGGGATGACCAGATATGGGGTAAAACTGGGTTGGATGGGTGAGACTGCAAGGAGATGTAATATGGGTCCAAATGTGTTGATGAATGCATCTATGTGAGACATTCTCCAGCTTACAAACCTGTGAGATGTGGATCATTGCAGCTATGTGAGTCTTTATCTCAGCTTACAAACCTAAGAGAAAGCCCCTAAGAAGGGTATGTGGTTCATTCCTGAGACATAGCTAGGAACGTATAGATGACCTCCTCCATTCAGAGAGTTGAGAAGAACACCAAATGATTATCTAGTGCGAAAGGTGATTTGTTGAGTTAAACATGCCTATGGCTGAGCACAAGGTGAACGTGTGAAATCCCAAAGTGTTGGGTGCATCATCATGTGAACATAAATGAAGATGATGTATTAGCATCCTCTGAGTATCAGAGTTGACGAGAAGACTCCAAATGATTCTCATGTGTGAGGCAATGGGAATGAAGATCTATAGAGTGGATGTGTCTATGGACGAGCACGGGTGAACGTGTGAATATATGGTTCTAATGTGTAATGCAGTGAACCAGAGATATGACATCCCTATGGATGTGCCCCTAGTGGATAAGAACTACTGGGTGTATCAAATCCTTTGTTATATATTGTTCAAGAGTCAGACCTTCCTCTAACCCTAATTGTTATGTAAAGGGTACAATTGTTGTGTAAAGGGTACAGGTCAGCCCCACCTTAATGTGATTAATAATAAATGTAAAAGATAATTAATCTGATTAATATTAATTATAATAATAATTATTATTATTATTATTATGTGAATTAGAGATGTCGGCCCTATTGAGCCAATAGACACTTCAGTTGACAAGTTTAGGTTAGTATAAGTAAAATCAAAATCCCCATTATGGAAACATATCCTTCTTGTGAGTTTGGAAATTTTAGCAAGTACGTCTACTTGGGAAAAGGTGTGCGCCTCTCTTGGGCACTAGTATTCTAGGGTTTGATCACCCTCTTGTGTTCTAGGTATTTCTTGGTGGTGAAGGTCTTTCTCTTGAAGAATATATCAAAGGATTTGGTTGGGTTATCTTCCCTTGTTGAGAAGGGTTTCCTAGGATACTTCTTGTGTTCTTGTGCATGGTGTTTCTTCTTGTGATCTTTGTTGCTACAACATTATTGTCTATGGTTAAGTTAAATGATAAAATGGAATGAAATTCATGCTTAAACTAGCTTATTGAAAAATCAACAAGGGAAGAACCCAACCAAATCAGAGAATAGGTCTTGAAGAACCCATTGCACAAGCATCCACCAGTCTCCTCTCTTTTCTGCAGAACCATATGACCCTCCTAAGGTTTCAAGAAAATCTGTATGACCTTCCTTTATGAGGTGTTTCAGCCCTTAAAAACTTGAACGTTGGGGATAATTTTGGCATAGGAGAGTACTCCCTCCTCCAACACATCTTCAGAGACTCTCAGAGTGACATTTTGAGCATTTTGAAATTTTGGCCCTAAGGTTTCTAGAGTTTCGCCAATTTCTGCAGAAATTTCAGAATTAGGGTTTCTGCAAATTCATTGAAGGAGTCTCTTCAACTCACCACTGTTCTCCTATATTTCACAGGATTATTGTTGGCAGTCATAATTCTAATAAAACCAGCTAAAATTTCTATCATATCCTAGCCGTTAGGTTTTCTAGCCTAGTTGACAAAGGGTTGTGAAGAATCTAAAATTATGATGAACAAAAACTATGATGGAAGATAAGCTTGATGAATCAAGCAACTTCAAAGTTCTTGAAAGACAAGACTTCAGAACAAGACTTATTGTGGGTAATACAAAAGGGTTTACGAGATATAGTTATCAATGAAAGGAAGGAAGATGATGTCAGGACAAGGAAGCCAATCACCTACTCAAGCCCTTACATTGAAGGGCCAGCTTCAAAATAACAAAGATGACAAAAGGTGACACCGTGACTATATTCCTCATAAATATCTCAAAGGATAGATATCATCCAAGAGCCATTGGAGAAATCATCTCACCATCCTCAGGTATGCACTTGTATATATTATTTGTATCATTATCATGAGGGAAATTGCAAGAGGAAGGAACCTTTGTTGAAGTCATGGATCCAGAGGGACATCAATGCATTCAGATGAACAAAAACCTCAAAGTAAAGACTCAAGGTTTTATTGTTGTAATTGTCGTTACTCTAACCTATATTTGTATAAGTTTTCTACATTACAAGTAGGTTTTGTAGCTGTGACAACATTCCTTATATTGTTTTGATTCTAGAAATGTACTCATTATTCTCCTTTAGGAGATATTCTTGTGTTGGTTCTTTCTGTTTTCTTGTTCCAGATAGGTTAACAAGAAAAGGAATATGTTTATCCTTCAAAGGGAGCCACTTGACTCAAAAGGAGTCAAAACTATTTGAGAAAGAGGAAGAATAGAAACATCATTGAGGAAAGCAATGCAATAATGCATGATCAGAATCCTTCTATGATTCTATGGGTAGAAGCATGCATGACACAATATATGTTAAGAACAAGAGTCTTCACCAGACTTTGAAAAGAACAACTCCCGAAGAAGCCTCCACTAGAGTGAAGCCTGATATTGAACACTTCAGGATATTTGGGTGCCCATTGTATTTTCATGTACCCAAAGAGAAGAATTCCAAGATAGATCCTTTAGAAATAAAGGATACAGTGAATCTTCAAAGACATTATACATCGGCATCCCTAGTCAGAGATAGATTGAGATAAGAAAAAACATTGTCCTTGAAGAAGAGATAGTCTTTTAAAGACCTAGAGAATCTCAGATGGAGATTGACAGTGAGGCAATACCTTCTCCCCCTTCAACAGTCCAAAGGGAGACAAACATTATTCTAGTTAATCCAATTTCTCCAGTTGATATGTTCAAAGATATTGCAGTAAGGCATAAAAGGCCTACCTAGACTTACTCTGCAAGAGGTAGAGAAACATACAAGCCTCTCAAGGCACATCCTGAGAAACCGAAAGAGATTTTCAAGTTATCCTTCAGTCATGAGCCACTTCGTTGATGTTGAGCCTCCTTGTCTTAAGACGCAACAAGAGAACATGTATGGAAAGATGCCATAATAGAAGAATACTAGTTTATCTTAAAGAATGACATATAAGATATTATTCAGGGACCAGAAGGGAAGTATGTGGTAACTTCCAAGTGTATCTATAAGATCAAGCATGCAGATGATGGAAGTGTCGAGAAATAAAAAAAAACGAGATCTATAGCCAGAGGTTTTGTCATAAATAGAGGGAGTTGTCTATGATGAGACACTTGACCCAGTGAACCCGATACACTTCCATCCGTACTACCATCCATGATTTGGAAACTATATCATATAGATATATTCTTGATGAGTTTGTATTTCAGCAAGAGTGTTGTTGATACAAACCTATATCATTACAGTGTTGGTGACGAGAGCCTGATCCTGATGACTTATTCAGAAAGTGTTGTTGTTGGATACAAGTAATCCTTGACTTATGAATTCGAGATGACGAATTTGAGTATGATTCACTACTTCTTGGGACAATAAGTATGACAAAGGACCGATAGATTTTTCCTTAGTCAAGGAAAATATACAGTGAAAATATTAAAGAAGTTCAATATGCCAGAATGCAAAATCCATCGTGATGGATTTAAAGAAAAATATTGATGATGTTTCAAACGAGACTGATCCACAACTAATTGGATCACTAATGTATCTGGTTAACACTAGAATTGATTCATGTCATGCAGTGAATGTTCCTGGAAATTTCATGAGTCAACCAAGACAGACTCACTATACAACAACAAAACATGTATTGAGATATATATGAGGCACAGTTGGATATGGCCTGAGATATACCTCCAGTATGAACTTGATTTTGCGGGATATGTCGATTCAGATTGAGAAGAAAGTACAGTGAACTGAAAAAGAACATCTGGATGATGTTCTATCATGAAGCTTTCCATTGTTTCCTAATGCAGCAGGAAACAAAACTTTGTAGCCTTGAGTACCACAGAGGAAGCGTATATAGCATCAAGTGTGCGAAGCAATGTGGCTTCACAAGCTTTTGATAGATTTACTTGACCATGAGATGGATTTTATGATGATAAAGAGCCATGAGGAAATCTCCTTGAGAACCCAGTTTTTCCTGATGGATCAAAATACGATGAGATGAAATATCCTTATATCAGAGATATGATGCAGAGGAAAATCGTACACATGCAGTACCTTCCTACACATGAGCAGATTGTAGATATATTCACCAAATTAACTTTGTGAAGAATGGATCCCTAGTTGAGAGGGAGTGTTGATAACTCTAGCCAAGACAAAATTCAAAATACATCTGTGTGAGACTTGGCATGATAAAGAATGCCTCCCTAGCTGAGAGGGAGTGTTGATGAATGCAGCTATGTGAGACATTCTATAGCTTACAAACCTGTGAGATGTGGATCATTATAGCTATGTGAGTCTTTCTCTCAACTTACAAACCTGAGAGAAATCCTCTAGGAAGGGTACGTGGTTCCTGCCTGAGACAGAGCAAGGAACGTAGAGATGACCTCCTCCATTCAAAGAGTTGAGAAGAAATCCAGATGATTATACAGTGGGAAAGGCGATCTGTTGAGTCATACATGCATGTAGTTGAGCACAAAGTGAACATGTGAAATCCCAAAGTGATGGGTGCATCGTCATGTGAAAAGAAATGAAGATGATGTATCAGCCTCCTCTGAGCAGCAGAGTTGACGAGAAGACTCCAGATCATTCTCTTTTGTGAGGCATTGGGAATGAAGATCTGTAGAGTGGACGTGCCTGTGGATGAGCATAGGTGAACATGTGAAGATTCGCTTCTTCTGTGTAATGCAGTGAACCAGAGATATGGCATACCAATGGATGTGCCCCTAGTGCATGAGCACTAGTGGGTGTATCAGATCCTTTTCTATATATTGTTCAAGATTCAAACTTGCCTGTAACCCCAATTGTTATGTAAAGGGTACAGGTCGGCCCCACCTTAATGTGATTAATAAAAAATGTAAAAGATAATTAATCTGTTTAATATTAGTTATAATAATAATAATTATTATAATTATAATTATAATGTGACTTAGAGAGGTCGGCCCTATTGAGCCAATAGACACTTCATTTGACAGGTTTATGTTAGTATAAGTAAAAGAAAAATCCCCATTGTGGAAAAATATCCTTCGTGTGAGTTTGGAAATTTCAGCAAGTACATCTACTTGGGAAAAGGTGCGGACCTCTCTTGGGCGCTAGTCTTCTAGGGTTTGAGCACCCTCTTGTGTGCTAGTTATTTCTTGGTGGTGAAGGTATTTCTCTTGAAGAATATAGCAAAGGATTTGGTTGGGTTTCCTTCCCTTGTTCAGAAGGGTTTCCCAGGATACTTCTTGTGTTCTTGTGCATGGTGTTTCTTCTTGTAATCTTGGTTGCTGCAAAATTATTGTCTATGGTTAAGTTAAATGATTAAATGGAATGAAATTCATGCTTAACCTAGCTTATTGAAAAATAAACAAAATGTGGGGTATGGATGTTTGTAATGGGAAGGAATTTGGACATGGTACAAATATCTTGCAGAGGTGGAGATGAAAGTGAAATTCCCCAACCAAGGAAGACATGGGTTGTTGTGTGCCAAGGAAAAACGTTGTCGGATGTGACGACCAAAATCTATTGTACTTGTTGGAAGTGAAAGATGTTTTATACAATTACCAAATGAATAAATAATGGGGTTAAAAGTACATGTACTAAAACAGGTGCCCCAGTGAAGTATGGCTTGGCCGATGAGGGTGCAAGTAAAGAATATTGTAGGGTGGGGCCCCATTGGATAGTTTATGTACCGGGTAGATGAATGGAGGATAAGCATGCAGATGGGAAGGTAGTGATGGATGGAATGGAGGGTAAATGATGATGCGAAGGTGCATTTGATAATACCAAAACCATATGATGGGGGATTCCATAATGGGTAGGATAGAAAAATGATGAGAATAAGTATTAGGTGTTGACAACTCATGTGGGTTGTCAGCACCGAAATGTATGGAAGTGAAGGTGTTGTAGAGCCGCTCATAGGGACCCTAGGGATAAATTTTAGGATGTATGATTGGATAATGAAACTGTGAGTAGAGGGTGTAAGTTCATGCTAGTTTGAAATATATACCTGAAGGGGCCAAAGGGATCCCACAACTAATGGTGTAAAGGAGGTCGATGATGAGGATCTGCACATACAAACCAAATACCTGATGTGAAACATATATGAAAATAAAACATATATAATAGTTGCCTGATAATGAAATGTGGAGAGGTGATGTGTACCTATGTCCAGGGTGCCAAAAGGGGCCCTTGGGATCTGGAATGAAATGAGTAACTGAGAGTAGAAATGTGAATATGAGAAAATATGGATCCCGGAGGTGTGAACTGTGCAAGAAACGGAGCTTGAATGCTCTGAAACAAAAGTGAGGAAGTTTTGCAACAAGGCATATATATGGGCATGGGGCCCACATTTCCACCTCATTTGTACTTGTTGTGGGGATCTATGAGCTATGAGATTGGAATTTGTTGATCCTTGAAAGAGAATACGAGCATGGAATCATGCAGCGAGAGAGCCAGGTAACCAACAAAACCTCCTTCATAGGTTAGGTGTGATTTGGGGGGCATTGGGGGTCGTACAAAGGGTCCTATGGTCTTTTTAGAGTTAGGGAAGTAGGACCATGCAGGGGATGTTCATATTCCCAGGCATATGTGCATGGACATAATTAATATATCCATGCACAATGTGTTGTTGTATCAACCACTTGCATGCACATGTGCGCAGGGATCTGAATTCCAGTCACGCGATCCAGGATGTGGGTTGGGCGCGATTATCAGAATAATAGTCATGTTGATGTGCGTGGATATTGGAAGGATAGATGTGCACATATTCACATATGTTATATTAAACATCGCACATATGTGCGCGGCTATCTGGGTTTCAATCCTGAGGTTGATGCGCGACTCTTAAGAGAGAAGTCACACTGATGTGCATGGTTGTTAACCAAACGGTTGCAATGAAGTGCATGAATGTTAAGGAAATAATCACGATGAAGTGTGCGAATGTTCAAGGAACAATCACATGGGAAAAACGTGTTTTTGGGTTTCTTAGTGGAATTTTTCTAGATGATGAAAACTAATACAGACCTGTTGGATTGGATGCAGGTTGTATATTATTGTGAAATGATTCCAATTCAGTGGCATGAGAGAGATTGGAAGTCTCTGGGAAGGATGGTGGGGGAGGATGCCTGCATTTGGAAACAACTAGCTCATTTTGGGTTATTGACATTCTTTTATTGTGCGTTGATTCGATCACATGAGGTGCTACTAGATTTCATTGTGCAAATGTGGCAGCCTGATCAGAAGGTATTTCTAGTGAGGGGGTGTGAGATCTGCATCTCAACGGATATTGACATTTACTTATTGAATGGACTCCCTTTTCGAGGAGAAGAGTTGGCAGCACAGTCTAGGATCCCTGTGGGGGTGAGTGTGGGGGTGTTGGAAAACTACTACTTCTCATGGACAACGGTGTTGAGTAGTGTCTTAGTCAGTATAGTCGTTATTGATTCCCTGGAGATGCAGGTCTTTTGTGCCATGGTTGTATGGATTTATGGGTCACTGGGGACACAATGCATCTCGAGCACCAAGATGGAGATCACGGAGTATGCAATTGGGGGATGCATGTTTTATTGGGATCGGGTGATGTGTGGGTGGTTGGTGGCACAGTTGGACAGATGTGTGGCAACGAGAGGCAGTGAGTTCACCTTCTTTTCCATCTTATGTGCCTTTATTTTTGAGAGTGTGGTGTTTCTACGCCCTCAAGCGATATTGGACCCACCTAGGATGAGAGATCACGGGTTAGTGAGATGGGGACATCTACTACCACGTCAAGGTGGGGGTGGTGTGGAACAATACTTTATGCCTTTTTTTGAGCGGGTATGATGGAAAACCCTACAGGTTTTCTATGACTTCCCGTACCATGGAATGATTTTGCGTACTACCTAGATATGTGCTTATCGTCGGGCAAGGAGTGGGGTAACAGAGGTGAGTGTGTTGCACTTTCTCATCTTTACATATGCTTTGATTTGAAATGATTTTTTATGTCCTGAGTAATGATACACCTTTGGTGTTTTGGATATGAAGATGTGGGACCCAATGGTTGAGAGGTTGATGCAACATAGGGCTTAGAGGATGATCAATTTGCAGAGGGGTGAGTGAGGAGGCATCGTCGATATGATGATCCTGGGGCAGGTTCATCGCATGCAGCGATGGCGGGACCTACATCTGGGAAGGGTAGATATTAGGAGGGGGAATGGGACCAAGAGATGGAGGATTTGAGGCAATGATTCGAGTTCGTCCTAGATAGGGTGTCGGAGGACCTATGGCCACAAATTCAGGATGAGGGATTCCTGGAGCAGTGCATTGGAAGGGATCCACATTGGCAGTCCCTGATTCAATGTGAAATAGTAGCAGGGGCCACCATGAGTGGGCGGATCCCTTCGAGAGATATACCCCCTGGGGGGACCCCCCGGATGGTGGGGATGTACCCCAATTAGGGTCACCCCAGATGATAATGTGACCTATCACAACTATAGCCCGATTTTGTACTATGTATAGGAGTCTTATGAACTCCCATTGTGTATAGACTGAGTGTGTGATTGAGAGGGCCTAGCCATGGAGCTGAGGCATGTTGTATTTGTGTATCAAACACATATTTTAGACATATATGATCTATATATATGAGTGGATAGTTTGGATATTTTATGCATCTAATTATTTTATGATATGGTGTGTCTACTTGTTTTATTTGATGATGGATGAATTAGAAATGTATATTTAATGTGATAAATGCCAATCTAGTACTTGATTTTCCATGTGATCCGCCATTTGATTGAGGTTTCTAGAAAAATGAGTAAATGTTACAAACTCAAAATTTCGTAACATAATCTTGACTTGCAGGTACTTGCGATAAATACATGAATCACGAACACGATACACATTGTTGAGCTGGTGGACAATGAGCTGAGAATCTAAAAGAATGTTAAGGTGTTGAATATGAAGGTGAGTAACCTCAGAGAAGATACCGATGACGAAAACATATTCTTCTTGGTCATTGGTGGCAGGGTTGAGGCATATGTCATTGGAATGGAGCAACACATGGTTGGGGGTGTAAATGGCCCAGGCCGCCGAAGTGATAAGTGATAAGTGAATGGAGGATTCATTTGTCGAAAACAACGATACATGATTAGGGTCATATAGTGAGAGAGATAAATCCATAAAACAAAGGCTAAAAACAACTAGGAAAGAAAGAAAACCTAAGTTAAGGTTGTTACACTCAGGGGTAAAATTTCTTCAAGTATAACTCGTTGACTGAGTCCTTGAGGGTATCTCCTTTAGGGTGAGCAAGAATGTAGGCTCCCTTAGTAAGGAAATGACTGATGATATAGGGTCCCCGCCAAAGGACTCAAATTTTCCATGGCCAAGAGTATTGTGGGTGATTTTGTAGGCCAACACAAGCTCTCCTTAGATAAACGATCGAAGGTTGACTTGACGATCAAAGGTGGCTTTGGACCGCTTCTTAGCTGCTTTGATTTTTTGTAATGAGGCTCGTCGATATTCATCAAGATATTCGAGGGTGATCAATCATTTCTCAAGTGATGGAGTGTTGGGAAAGAGCTCGATCGTGGTGCATAGTGTTGGGATTTCGCACTCAATGGGGAGTAAAGACTCGATTTTGTGGTCTAAGTGAAAGGGTGTGAAACCGGTAGATTTTTTGACAACTTTATGATATGCCCATAAGGATGAAAAAAGCATGTGATGCCAATTGGTTTTCATTTTTTCAACGGTGCATTGAAGCATGGTTTTTATAACTTTGTTGACTGCTTCGAATTTCCCATTAGATTGTGGGTAATATGGTGAGGTGAATTCATGGGTGAAGCCCAATTTGGCAGAGAGATCTACAAAGACTTCATTTTCAAAGTGCTTACAATGGTCGGACACTAGTTGTAGAGGAGCCCCGAAGCGGGAGATGACATGGTTAAAGAAAAATGCACCACTGTGTCGATCGTATTATTGAATGTGGGCATAGATTTGGACCATTTAGTGAAGTAGTCAAAAACAACTATGATGTACTTGTGTCTATTGCTAGATGGAAGGTTACACGTCATGAAATCGATGCCCCATTTCTAGAAGGGGTTGGTTGTGATGACTGGGTGTAGGAGGGTCAGGGGTTCCGAAGATTTATGTGCATATAATTGGCATTTGTCGCACCGCTTAACTGGGTGGATGTAGTCATGAAACAACGTAGGCCAAAAATAACCCACCTGAATGATCTTTTGTGCAGTGGAAATGCCAGATAAGTGATCACCTCATGTGCCACTGTGGAAATCATTGAGAATGGTATTTTCCTCTTCAATGGTGAGGCATTGTCGAAGGATAGTGTCAATGCATCTACAATAAAGAACATATCCTATGAGGAGTTAACATGAGGCTTGGTGTCGAATACGACGGCGATCTTCCCAAGAAAGGTGAGGACCAAATTTTTGAGTTCGAAGATAGACCAAAATATCGTCGTACCATGGGTTTGAGAACAATATGAGGAATAAATTATCATCAAGGAAATCCTCAGTGAATTGGGGGTTAGAGGAGTTAGATTGTAAGTCTACGAGGATCTTGGTGAGGACAAGGTATTTTTTTCTATTTGGGGTGGTGAACTCTAGGTCATATTCTTGAAGAATGATAACTGAGCAAGCGAATTTTCCATTGATCTAGCAATGACTCGAGAGGTTATGAATTGGGTTGGAATATGTGATGGATTTGGTAGTACGAAGCAATATGTAGTGGCACAACTTTTGAACGGCAAGGATGAATGAAAGAGCTAGCTTCTCCTCATGGTTGTATTTGACTGGTGGCCTTGAGAGGTTCTTGATTATGTAGTATATAACATGTTCATGTTGATCATCATCAACCTGGATGAGGACTCCAGCGATGGAAACCTATGAGGCGAATAAGTAAAGTATGCAATCCCTATCATAGTCTGGGAGACTGATTAAAGGGGTTTTGCTAGGTTCCACTTTGAGTGAATCAAAGTATTCTTGGGCATGTTGGTCACAATGAAATGGGATGTCATGTCGTAATAAACATAAGAATTCATGGGAGTGAATAGCATAGTTAGGGACAAAACGCTGCAAGAAATTGGCTTTACCGTGGAGTCTCTATAATTGTCGTAACTTCCTGGGAGGGGGGATTTCATTGATTTCTTGAACTTTAAGGGGTTCTATGGTAATGCCCTATTGGTATACAATGAATCCCAATAGGTGTCCTACAATGATGCAGAAGATACATTTAAGTGATTTTAGACACATTCGTAGATACTTTATGTGTTGGGAAAGTTTCTTGGTTTGAGCTGTGAGGTCGTCCAAGTAGGAAAGAAGGATGTGAGCGAGATTTTGGAAAGCATATGTCATTGCGCATTGGAAAGTTCCCCATGTGTTTTTTAGTCCGAAGGGAATGACGTGATAGGAAAAGGTGCCCCAAGGGATTGTGAAGGAATTTTTGTACTGATCTGCATGGCAGATTTGGATTTGGTTATAGCTGAAATCCATCCATAAGGCAGAGGATTTCATGACCGGCACATGCATCGATGACTCAACTGCTGAAGGGAGTGGGGAAGTTGTCTTTGGGAAAATCTTGGTTTAGGTAACAGAAGTCTGTGAAAACTCAAATGGTGCCCTATTTTTTATTGACAAGGGCAGGATTGGAGACCCAAGATGTGTATGTGATGGGGTATATGAAGTTAGTTGTACGTAGTTTGTTGATCTCAGTTTTGATCGCCATGGATTTGGAAGGGTGAAGGAGGAATTTATTTTGGTGAACAGGGGAAACATTGGGCCAAGTGTCAATGTGATGTTCAACAATGGTTGGGTCTAACCTGGAATTTTTGTGTATGACCAGGAAAACATGTCCCGATATTCCTAGAAGAGGGCCTTGTATGCTAAAATTTCCTCTAGGGTGCATGCGGACCCCAGGGTGATTTCTTCCACGACATTAGGTTTGACTGAGATGTCGATATTGATTGTGGGTGAGATATTTTCCATGGTAACTTCTTCAAATGCGTCAGGTGTGGGTATTGGATATTTTAACCAGTTTACATGGCCAGAGGGGATGAAATATTTAGCTTCGATGGTACAGACAAAGTCGCATGTGGATGGTCTAAAGGTGTTGTAAGCCAGAAAGAGCGATCGATGATGAAAATCATCCCAAGGGTAATCTGGTGTGCATATAACCTCTAGAATTTATTCACCAAATTGAAAGGTCATGGAGTACAGGGAATCTATAACAAGTGAGAGTGGGTGTCTAGAATCACGAGGGTAATAGGGGAGGCGTCTATGGACATGGATGGAGTTGAGGATTGGATGTCATCATTCGACTCTGAGGTAGATGGACTTATGGGAGGGGAATGGGGATTGTTGGTAGACACCATGAACCAAATGTCCATATATGAATTGGATGTACCGTGATATGGGGGAGGGGGAATCTCATAAACCAATGTTACAAGAGAGTTTGGGGTGTTTAGGGGGGTGTCCTTAAATCGTGGTGGGATGGAAGGAGGGGTCAAAGGATGGAGGTTGGGCCATGGAGAGGGGGATTATGTAACATAGCCAACCACCAATAGGCCGGGGTACACCACCTTCAAGCCCACCCTTGGACTTATTTCTATTACTGATACCTATTTAAATTAGTAAGGATTCATAAAAGAAAAAGGATTTAACGACATGCATAGAAATAACCAGCAAGCATGCATATTCTAAACATGTAATCGAACGATAAATAAATACGCAGCAGAATACATTCATATACAAGTAGATAATACCATAACAGAGAGCACTTATCTTTATAAAAAAAGACACCAACTGGCTACAAACCAAGGACGTTCCACCCAACCATTGACGCTATTTTTCCCAAATATCAACAGTAGTGTCACCCCCGAGCCAGGGATATGAATCCACAAGGACGATTCCAGAGTGTTACTTGGATTCCCAAACCAGTCATCACTCAAGCTCTCATAGGATTTTCCAACACTCACAAAAATCCAAGTACCCAAATCTATTCTACCCATCTTGCACCTCCCAAGAGAGTGGACCTCCACCCTTCTCTTCCACGCAGTCCCTCAGGCAGTCCTTCTCCTTATTTTGGGCTCCAGTGCAACTGGTCCAGAATCTCAATGTTGGAACTCTCAGGACTCACAGTTGTGAACAACGTTAGACACAGGCCAACACATCTCATACATGCAAGCCCCAAGTCATGGTTGGATTACACCAATGACCACTACAGCCAACAATATCATGGATAATCTTTGGCAATTCCTTTCCCTTTCCCAAATCAAGACGCGGGTGAGGATGGATAAATGAGTGGATAGGTAAGGATGGAATGAATGAATGAGTGAGTTAGTGAATGAATGAGTGATCTAGCGAATGAACGCATGAATTAGTGATCAAGTGGAGGAATGAATAAGAGAATGAATGAGTGAACAAGACATCCACCGAACCCCCCCATCACACCAGAGGCGGGTTTAAGTAATTTGTGGGGAATAAAGAACCTCCAGGCCTCCCCCAAGTATCCCACGTAACTAATCCACCCCCTTAGACCAAAGGGTAATTAAAATAGTAAATAAACATTTATCCCCTCAAGCCCCCTCTCTTGTGGAATCATAGCCCCCTATAACTCTATTCCTTGTATATCTAGTAACCAGTGATGTATGTATTATTAATAATGATCAAAACATTACATTTCTTTGCCACACTAGCCTTTTTAATAATTGTTTGGGCACTCTAGCCTCTCAGCATTGTAACAATACATTATTTAAAATGGGGGTTTGAAACCCGGGGTGTTACATCCCCTCCCCCTTATTTTGGCACGGTCCTCAATGCATATACAAAATAGAGATCAAAATCTCAAAATTTATTCAAAACGTTGCGGGTACACTACCCGCATGGCATCTTCATGCTCCCAGGTAGCATCTTCAGGACTGTAGTAGTTGCACTGAACATTTACTAGCTCTATAACTCGATTCTGAAGCATTTTGACCTTTCTGTCCAATACCTGCACTGGCTGAACCTAAAAGTCTCCCTCTATCTCTACCTGAATCAGATGCCAATAAATAACATGGTTAGGATCATGTACATATGTATTTAGCAAAGAGACATGAAATACATTATGCACATTCATGGAAGCAGGCAATGTAAGCATGTATGCAACTGGCCCTATTTTGTCCAATATTTCAAATGGACCATAGAATCTGGCTGCCATCTTTATACAACTACCCAATTTCAAAGAAATTTTCTTGGGTTTCACTTTCAGAAGCACATGCTCCCCTACTTTAAATTCTCTAGTTGTCTTATTCTTATCTGCATAAACTTTATGTCTATCCTGAGCTGTCTTTAAATTCTTCTTGATCTTAACCATATGGTCTTCTATATCCTTGAGCAACTCTGGCCCAAGTACCACATTATCTTCTGGGTTGTCCTAGCACACTAGAGTATTTCATTTCCTACCATACAAGGCTTCAAATGGGCTCATTCTCAAAGAATCTTCATACCCATTATTATATGCAAACTCAACCAAGTGTAAGTAATCCTCCCACTTAGATGGCCTATCCATCACATACATTCTCAGCATATCTTCAATTATTCAGTTGACCCTCTCTATTTTCCCATCTGATTGAGGATGGCATGATGTGATAAAGTTCATATTTGTACCAAATCCTTTAAACAATCCTCTCCAGAAATCAGAGGTAAACTTTGTATCTCTATCTGAGACAATTGTCCTAGGTATCCCATGCAACCTAGCAATCTCTCTCATGTAAATTTCTGCAAAATTATTCGTTGTATGTGTTGTCTTTATAGGAAAAAAATGAGCATCCTTTGTTAATTTTTCAACCACCACCATGATGGAATCATGTTTCTTATTCGTTCTGGGTAATCCTATGATGAAATCCATGGTGATCACTTCCCATTTCTTCTCTGGGATGGGTAAAGGTTGTATCAAACCTATTGGATGCCTATGTTCAACTTTCACCTTCTGACATTCCATACATCGAGCGATGTAATCAACAACATCCTTTTTCATTCATGGCCAAAATAAATGGCTCCTTACTGTTGTAATTATTTTCTGGTAATCGGGATGTCCAGCATAAGGAACATCATGCATTTCCTTCAATATCAAATTCCTCAATTCTCTGTAACTAGGAACATAGATTCTATTCTTATGCATGAGTAATCCATCTTCCTTTATCTCATACTCCTTTATTTTTTCGTGTACATCTCCTTGTTGTAAGCTTTCCTTTACCAGTAGGTAATGTTCATCTGTAGCAAGACCATCTAAAATTATTCTCTTCAAGTTTGACTGATGGATATTGACAGAAGTAGCATGCATGAGATGCACTCTTCTACTAAGTGCATCGACAACTTTATTTTCTTTTCCTTTCATATGCTTGATATCGAGGTCATATTCACTTAAAAATTCCAGCCATCTTGTTTGTCTCGAATTCAAGGTTGGTTCTTCAAAAAGATACTTCAAGCCAATGTGGTCTGTCCTTAATTCAAATCTTTTCCTCGTGAGAGAATTCCTTCACATCCTCAAGGCGTGGACAATGGCAGCAAGCTCCAAGTCATGTGTGGCATAGTTCCTCTCATGCTCCTTAAGCTTTCTGGACTCATAACCAACGAAATGTCCATTTTGCATTAGGAATCCCCCAATTCCTCTGTTACATGCATCTGTACATACCACAAAAATTTCATTTGGGTCAGCAATATTTAACGTCGGTGCTCTAGTAACTAATTCCTTCAACATATTAAAATTCTCTTCACACATAGGTGCCCATTCAAATATAGTTCCCTTCTTTTGCAAAGAAGTGATGGGATGAGCAATCTTAGAGAACCCTACTATGAAACTTCTGTAGTAACCAGCTAATCCCTTAAAATATCTGACTTCTGACACATTTCTAGGTGTTGGCCTTCCTCTTATGGCTTCAATATTCTTTGGATCTATTGCTATGCCCTGCTCTGAAATAATGTGTCCCAAGTAATGGATCTTCTTTTGATGAAAAGAACAATTAATCATCTTGGCATACAACTGATGTTCTCTCAACACTTGCAATACCAATCTTAAGTGATGCTCATGCTCCTCTTCAGACTTAGAATAGATAAGTATGTCATCCAAGAACACTATGAAAAACTTATCCAAATAGTTTTTGAATATGTCATTCATTAAGCACATAAAGACAGTCGGCGGATTGGTCAGTCCAAATGGCACAACTACAAATTCATAATGCCCATACCTGGTCCTAAAGGATGTCTTATGAATGTCTTCTTCCTTTATTCTTACCTGATGGTACCAAGACCTTAGATCAATCTTCGAAAATATCCTTGCTCCTCTTGACTGATCAAAGAGTTCATCAATTCTGGGTAGAGGATACTTGTTCCTTCTTTTTGACAAAAAGTACTGGTGCCCCCCAAGGTGAAACACTTGGACGTATGTACCCTTTCTTCAACAATTCCTCCAACTACATTTGTAATTCTTTTAACTCTGGGGTGCTCATTATGTAAGGTGTTTTTGACACTAGGGAAGATCCTGGCACTAAAACAATTGAGAAATATATCTCCCTTCTTGGTGTCAACCCTCGTTTTTCTTGGAATACATCTTCGAATTCCTGTAGTACGAAGAAATATTCAAGGCTTGGCCCCTTTGTATTTTTTGGCTCTCCCACATGAGTTGCATACAATTGACATCCATTCCTAAAACATATTTTCAGCTGTAAGGCTGAAATCTCCCTTATAGAGATGGGTCTTGGAACTCCTTTCACAGTTCTCTTTTTATCAAGACATGTAAATGTCTTGCTATGAAAATCTAGGACAACATGATTCTTATCCAACCAATCCATTCCAATTAGAATATCATAAGACCCCAATGTTATGATAATTAGATCAACATTTGTATTCACACCATTAAGACTTATGTAACATCCTCTGACCATATCATAGATTCTCCTTTTGGTTCCAGTGGCTAGCTGAACCAAACTTGATTTTCCAAGATTACTTTTCTCCAAATGTAACCTATCCACTATTTTAGGATGAATGTAACAATGACTTTCTCCTGAATCAATCAAAATAGAAACAAGTTGATTTATGATCTTACCTTCCACCTCGATCATATTGGAATGGTACTCTACTTGTCGATCATCTAAAGATGCATATATTCTTCCCATATCTTCGAATGTTGTAGCCTCTTGGACATTGTGCACAATCTTCACTCTATCCTTTCTGTGTGGGAAATCCTTGTACATGTGATCTTCTTTGCATCCCCAACATTGGATAGGTGGTCTTCCTCTTTTTCCCAATGAGTCTTCTTTCTTGGATTCACCCTTAGCATACTGATCTTGATGATTTATATTAGGCTCATTCCTATTGAAGGGAGGTTTGAATCCTTTCCTCCTCTGATCATACTTCTCCTTCCTCTTATCCTTTCAAGATTTATGCAGGGATTCTCTTCCCTGTCCTTGCTCATACAGGTACTTAACCTTCCTGATGGCTTCATTCAAGGTCTTGGGCTCATCATACCTATTCTTTTCTTTATAAAAGGTTGGTAGTCCACTCAAAAATATTTGTATCTTTACCTTTTCATCGTTTATAAACCCAACATATTTTAACAATCCCAAGAATTTATTCTTGTATTTTTCCATAGTCATGCTTCCCAGCCTGAGTTCAAAGAACTCCTGCATTTTTTTCTCATAGAAATGCTCTGAGAGGTACTCCTTCTGTAAGTACTTCTTGAACTACTTCCAAGTGATCTTACTCTCATTAATATGCTCAAATTGCTTCAGTTGATCCCACCACATTGCAACTTTCTCGTGTAAATGGTAGGTGGAAATCATGGCTTCTAAGTTTGAAGAATAGTTATGCAACTGAAATATCTCCTGAGTCCAAGCAACCATGCTTCGTCGTCATCTTCTCTTTCTCTTTCACAATCAAAGGATGGTGGCTTAAGCTTCCTCGACTCTCGAAAATTGTCCACTTCCTGTCTCCTTCTCTAGTGCCTAACAGGAGACACCTATGGACTGCTTATGGGATCTTTCTATGAATAAAACTTTATTTTTGAGTAACGAGGTGAGTGGTGTCTATGATTTTTGCTGGAACTTCTCAGATAACCAGCTCTTCCATGATCCTCTCTTCTTTCACGAAACCTGCCTTCTTTCTCTTATTTTGAGTTTGATCCCTTCTTCATTTGCCTCTGCAACCAATTTAATCTCTATAGCACTCGAGCATTTATCTAAATTTTCTCTCTCATCAGTCTCTCATTGACTTCTTTGTAGCTCTGCACTTCTATTTTTAGGATTCTTACAGTTTCTATTAATGTTTCCTTCTCTCCTCTTTGTTACATCCATTGGACTTTGTCTCTGCATTACAAACTCTAGTATTCTAGCCTTTGGCCTCTTTATCATGGCTGGAGGCTCCCTCTCCTTCCTCCATTTCTTCAATACGCATTCTGAGTTGACGTGTTTAAACCCCTTAATTATGAAAAATGTGTAAGCAACCATTTTGTTAGAATTATGCATATGGTAAACAAAATTTGGCAAACCATGCTATAGGTCATTTTTATTCTCAATTCATGAAGACCATAGATGTATCAATCTACACCGTATAAAACTTCCATGTTATCCTTTAGCCGATACAGAATTCAACTCTGCACAGGTGCTTCTTTCAAACCACCTTCCCATATGACCATGACTAGAAACTGCAACTAAATCCTTCATGGCGCTTTTCTGTCTCGAAAACAACCAATTCGGCCATTAGCCCTCCTTCCCTCAGCTCTCAACTACATGTGACCATGGTCATAACCTTGCACTTAGCTGAGAAAGCGCTTATCTAGAGCTTCAAGACTTCAAAAATTTCAGCCAGGACCAGATCAATGGTCCTCATCCTCATTCACGATCAATGATCGAAATCAACTTCAGGAATCCGGCCTTTGGAAGTCTCAACTTCCCCCTCTTTCTTCTTCCCGGAATGCTTTTACTCAGATTTCACGATCTGTCGATGTGTGTCCTCCCGCAAATCCACGGCTATAAATTGCTTCGGCTCTTTGGGCTTCGGGAGTTTCAAACTCTCCACCTTTGCTTTCTTCTGGAGTGCTTTCACTCGAAATCGACAGTCCGTCGACGCGTGTCTCTTACAGATCAATGATTTTGAATCGCTTCGACTCTTCAGGCTTCGGGAGTTTCCACACTAGTAAACTTCCAATTCTCCCAAAATCTGAATTCCCGAACTGGATAATCTACCGATATGTGTCTCCCTTATCGGATGGTCTGTATTAACCCCAGACTTCAGGACTTAGGGAGATATTTCTGCATAGATCAACGATTCTTGTTGTTTTAAGAGAAATGGTCCTCAATTACTTCGGGACTTCTGGTATATCTTGTGCTAGTGCTTCGCTCTGCAAAACCTTCTGGAGTACTAAGTCTCTAAAGTGAGAGATTTCGCACCATGTGTCCCTGTTGATGAATGGTCCAGATTAACTTCGGGCTTCGGGCCTTCGGGAGTTATGTCTTTCTACATCCATATTTCTTATGAAGTGGTTATCCGTCAAAGTGTAGGATCTCCTGCCATGTGTCCACCTCGATCAATAGTCTGAATCTACTTCGGCTCTATGGAGTTTCGATGTTCAAGCACTAACATGTCACATCACTTAATGCCTTTCAATTTGTGGGGATGCACATCGACAGTTTTGGAGTAACCCTCCTTTTGCCCCACAATTCTTCTAATGCTGACACGTAACCCCTTAATGAAACCGTAGTTTGGATTGCAGAACCGCCTTGGGGAATTAACTCCCATGCAAATTGGTTCCCTGCAATGCCTCTTGGCCGTCGATCTCTCTCTCCAGTGGAATTTGACGGTTGTGACTTAACCTTTTCCTTTCTTTCATTGGATGACCCTTGTTCACCTGCCCTCCGATCCAACAATCTTGGATCTCTCTTGATCCCGCAGTGGCCATCGCTCCCAAATCCAAAGGGGATGGTCACGAACCTTTGAACCCTTACAAAGTACCTCTAACATTCTAGATCCTGCGTAGATTCTGCAATGCCATTCCTCCTGAACTTTTCAACTTCACGGTCAGAATTCAATCTCAACCACGAGACTTTGACCAGCAGACCTGGCCGATATTGTCCCAGTGTTTCACCCAAAAGCTCTGATACCAAACTATAACATACCCAGCCACCCACAGGCTGGGGTACGCCACCTTCAAGCCCACCCTTGGACTTCTTTCTCTTACCAATACCCCTTTAAATTAGTAAGGATTCATAAAATAAAAATGATTTAACGACATGCACAACAATAACCTGCAAGCATGCATATTCTAAAGATGTAATCGAACAATAAATAAATACACAGCGGAATACATTCATATACAGGTAGATAATACCATAACAGAGAGCACTTACATTTATAAAAGAAGACACCAACTGGCTTCATACCAAGGACGTTCCACCCAACCGTAGACGTTATTGTTCCTAAATATCAACAGCAGTATCACCCCTGATCCAGGGCTATGAATACACAAGAACGGTTCCAGAGTGTTACTTGGATTCCCAAACCAGTCAACACTC
>JASDQU010735132.1:91485-101981 GCA_032191745.1 Picea mariana
AATAGGAAATAAGAATTTATCCCCTCAAGCCCCCTCTCTTGTGGTATCATAACCCCCTATAACTCTATTCCTTGTCCGTCTAGCAGCCATTGATGTATGTATTATTAATAATGATCAAAACATTACATTTCTTGGGCACACTGGCCTTTTTAATAATTGTTTGGGCACTCTGGACTCTCATTGTAACAATACATTATTTAAAATGGGGGTTTGAAACCCGGGGTGTTACAGATTCCATGACTTCTTGAATGGGGATTGTTAACGGCTTGGTCCATCAGGGTTTGTACTATTAGTCTAATGGGTGGGAGGGAATCCCTCTGGCATGTTTGTCCCTCAACAATGAGTGGGAACTGATATGTGTAATGATCCATCTGGTCACATAACACACAAGCGAATCACATGTGCTCATTTATTGATGTAGAAACATATTGAATGTCATTAATTGTTGACATAGATGAGGTTTGTTGGGATTATTTGGGCAACGTGTTTTGGTGTACTGCTGCTAAGGTGTCCTGAAATTGAGGGAGGGTTGGTAAGTGGTGCGTTTAATGGCCATATTGAGAGAATATAGTGCATGCATGATTGGTTCTCAAACTGGTAGGTTTGGAAGAAGAAGGTTTCGGGGAGGCCGGTGGCGCTACCGGTGTGGGTAATAGTCGCGCACTTATGGATTTTGGAATGAGATTCCGCAACTTGGGTAAAGAGGGGAAAATATTGGTGGGATGTCCCACGACAGCGCACAATGTGCATGGGGGTGGTATGCATGGTGTGGAAGGGGGAAGAGGTTCCTTATTATTCTATGTGTCATGTTGGGTTGTGTTGTTTCCCCTATGGTTTGCAATTGGGTTTCTGGTGGAAGTATTAATTCCCCCAAATATGTGACCAGTTGGATGAGTGGGTGGATGTGCCAAAGGTGATGGTAAGGGTACCATAGGTTGAGGTTTCAATGATAAACTTGGGACCATGGATGGAGGTTCTAAATACCATATAGGGATAGCTATGACCATATTAGGTAAGGTGAGGGTAGCAACAACTTGGTATGTTGTTACTCCTGGGGGAGGATAAAAGAAGGGTATTTGGGTGATGGCATGTGGGACCATTTTTCAAATGGGGATTTGACCCACGGGTGGTGGGCTCTCTGTTCTTCCATCCTGAGGAGTTTATATGGGAAGTACATCAAGAAGTAACATGGTTGATTGGGAAGGAGTGGATGTAGATTTTTATTAGCTCTCCATGACCGAGGGGTTGGGTGTCTCTACTCCATCGGCCCTAACGATGCAAACATTAGCGGTTGTGGGGTTGGGGTGAGGGAATCCTTGGTATATACCAATAAAGGATGGATCTTGAAACAACCCTGAGGCTATGTCGATCATGGGTAAGAGGTCAGAGGTTGAGAAGATTAGGGGAAGGATATTATCAATATGGACATATTGGTTAGATTCATAATGGGTTAATTGGTCGATGGTGACAATTTTCCCATTATGTGGGAATATCATGGTGCGAAAGAATGATGAAGTTGTTGCCTACATGGCATACATGTATCTCCGACCAAAAAGTATGTTGCAATCCAACTGGGCATCAATGACCTCTATGTAAATGAGGATCATCTTTCCCCCTAATTCTACTGGGATGTTTTGGTACAATCCCTCTGGTTGGGATGGTCTACCATCATATGCTTTAAGGGTGATGGATGAGGGGATTAAATTGGGTGAACCGAGTTGTTTCCATACTAATTTGGACATGATGCAAGTAGATGCTCCTTCATCAATAATGCAACGATGTATGGTGATATTCCAGATTTTGACGGGAATCTGGAATGCGACTAATAATTGGAGTCGTGGGTCTGCATTGTCTAAGTAAAATGTGATTATATGGGTGTCTACAGGATCTACTGCCCCCAATTATGAAATTAATTCCTTTCATTGGGAAGGGAATGTATAAAGGACTTCCATAACTGAAATGGTAGTGGATGATTAAGCAAGATCATCAATAAGACTGTAGCTATGGGTGACATAGGCATGAGGATTATGCACATTCCTGTACAATGGTATGCGAGGATGAGGGATCATCAAAGATTGACTGGTTGGTGGATGGGGAGATTCTAAAGTGGCAGGTAATGGATCAAGGGGTGTATCATACTAGCGACTGTGGGTTTGTAAGAGGATTTCCTCTTTAGTGGTGAGGAGGATATTGCGATCAGTGGTATTCCATGAATAGAAATGGTTGGGTGGGGGGAATTGTCCCTAGGGGTGTGGGTGTTGGGACACATCTGGTTGAGTGTTAATTAATCCTCGGTGTGGGATAGGGTTTTGTAATACCGTTGGTGGTGGTGGTGGTGGTATATAAGTGGGAGGTTCCTATGGTGGACCTTGGGGGTTGGGTGCCCATTGAGGATTCATGGCGTCCTTCATACATTTGTAGTCGGTGATTTGGGGGTAATGGAGAGTGTAATGACCACATTTGCCACATAATCTGCAAGGGTGATTGGTTCGAAGATTGTTATTTCACCCTTGGCATGGTTGTCCATTGTTATTACCCCCTTGAGGGCTTGGATTAGGTTGGCATTGGTTTCCCCCATCTTGGGGATTTTTTTGTGGAGGATTCCCACCTTGTCCTTGGTTCCTATTATTTCCTTTCTTCCAGTTATTATTGGGTTGGTGAGGTGGTTTGGCCATGTTCAATTGTTCAAAAGATTGAAATTGTTGAAGAGGGGAAGGTTGGATGAAATTGACCCTTGCCTACTGTTGTTTTTGTGGGGGTATAACAGGTTGGGAAGGACCTAGAAATGGGTAATATGGGTTGCCTTGTGGGGGTCCATATGGTTTGTACGAAGTGGAGGTGGCTCCATTATTACTAGGTGGATATGAAGTTGTTGGTTGAGGAACTAGTTTTGGGACATGTTTGGGGAAGGGACATGGGTAGATGTCACAACTACATTTGAACCCAAAATTCGACGGCAACCTTCGACGCCACCTAAAAAATTGGCCTTGTCATCGGATATTCAACTAATAAGGAATTTCTGTTATTTTTTCTACATCTAAGAATCGGGTGTTCTACGACAATGGATGTTACAGGTGTGGAATTGAAGTGTATGAGGTATTCCTTCATATATATATATATATACTGTTAGAGATCATCCACTCCCTCTGGAGGTAACCACTAGTATCTCGCTAATGTGCCCACGAGGATATTTCCTTTTGGTTCGAACCTTTTCCTATTGAGTATCTGAGGGCAAGGTGTTTGTTGTGTTGAGTAAGCATCCCAGCTCAGGGTAAATCAGGGTGTTGCTGTAACATATTGAGAGGCATGGTCTAAGAAGGCTACGACAGGGATTATAATATTTGTAGGGGGAGGGAGAAGACAAGATTTTGATTATGTGGGGACATTCCCCAGTTCTAGCCCTCTTTATTTTAGTGTGTGTGTGTGTGTGTGTGTGTGTATATATATATAGAGAGAGAGAGATTTAATATTGATAGAATTATTGACTTGTATTGGTATATTATTGTATAAATTAGTTTTCAAGTTTAATTATGCCATTTTTTAGTATGTCGGTATAGATTGTAGGAGACGTTTCTTAATTATGACAAAAAAAACATTCATTTATTTTCTAGTACATAGATTTTGTCGGGTTTGGGGGGATTGAGAGTGACGTGAGGGGGGGGGCACAATTTAGGTACATCACTTTTAAGAAGTAATGTAGCTAAATTGTGCAATTAAATCACATAACCCACCAACTACCCCATAATCCACTAACACACCAACACACTAACATGTACCCATAAGCATAACCATTGATAATGAATCTATTCACCTATCCAACTTGCATCATAGGCGTGTCCATTGCAGCACTAGTGCCAAGGAGTATTCAAAATTTGACAGATGATAGAATCATGATGGAGATGATAGAGACATTACTCACACATTTTCAACCCACATGTGTAGGATCTCATTCAAATAAGCTATGCTCCTAGCATATGCACTTAAATCACACACATAAGCAACACACCAAATTCACATAAATGATGCACCTAATCCACACACATAAACAATGCACATTAATGATGCACCTAACTCACACAATAAGTAACACACTTAAATCAAGTTGCTAGAGAGAATAAAAATGGATTCCACCATGGTTAATTTATCAAGTTGGTGGAAATTATTCCATAACCAAAAAGTGAGAACCCTTGGTTTATGGTCTTGAACCATGGTTCCTATCAAAATTGACCATGTACTATCCAAAAATCCAAATCAAGCATGTCTACCTTATGTTGAATAAAGAGTTTATATGTAGCACCTATGTAGTGGTTCACGTCCCTAAGAATCTCTCACAAGACTTAAGATAGTTAGTATGGTGATAAGTCTATGATTTCTAGCCATGAATAAATTCTTAGATCGTCAATTAGTTCTTTGCCACCACCAATAGTGGAAATCATGCCCATATTCCACTCATGAAATAAAGGGTTTATCTATAGGGTTTTGTGATGGTTCAAATATTTGCACATAGATAATGAGCCCCATAGGCAATTGTGAATCCCTAAGACCCTTGGGAACCATCCTTCTTAGCCCTAAACTTGAAATATTGACCTTTTGTACTTTTAGAACAATTATTCCTTATGTAGGGATTATATGGTGCAATGGAGTGTAGTCTATAAGAACAATCTCTATGCCAAACCTCAAAATTGATAGTACCATATCTTGTTCATAAGACAATTATTCTTTGTATGTTTCCTTTGTGGTGGCTCAAGCCCTCACACATGATGCATGCGCACAAAAGATAAATGATATAACCTAAGGTCACCCTCAATTTTAGCCCTTGATTATGGCTTACACCACGAGAACAATACCTAGAGAACCAAACATTAAAATGGACACCATATTGAACTCATGAACCATGTATTCCCTATTTAGGGCATGTGTGATGGCCTAAGGGACCACACATGTCCATGAGATTTTAGAGACAAATTTTATGACCTTAGACCCTATTTTTTGGCTTTCAACTATTACATGGGCACCAAGAGCCATCCCCAATGCACCAATCCTCAATATGGTGACCATATCTCACTTATAAGTTAAATATCCCCTATGGAGGGTCTATGTGGTGGTTTAGGTCACTACACATGAACCATGATATTAAGTGGTAATTAGTATGGCCTTAGACCCTAGGCCAAGGACTAGGCCCAAAGAAACATCCATGATGTTACAAATCTCAAAATGGCCACCATATCCCACTTCCAAGCTAAAAATTTCCTGTATAAGGCTTGCATGTTGGCTTATGGTCCAATTCATGGCTCATGAAACCTAAAGAAAAATTTTATGGACTACATATCTTATATTTTGACTTTAGACCATGGACTAGGCCCAAAAAACCATCCCTACTATGAAAAGTCTTAAAATGGGCACCACAACTGACTCACATGCCAAAGATTCCCTATGTATGGCTTGTGAGGTGGCTCGAGACACCATGCATGGTTTGTGATTCCCAAAGACAAATGCTATGGCCTAATTTTCCCAAACTATGTCCTTCTCTCTACAGGTGAAATATTCCCTATGCATGACATTTAATGGCTTGTCAGGCCACACATGTCCCATGAGTTCCAAAGACAAATGTCATGGCCTAAGACCTTAGAATTTGGAATTAGACCATGGCATAGGCATTGATAACCATAATTGGTGTGACAATCCTTGAAATGGTGATCATATCTCACTTGTAAGCTAAATATTCCTAATGTAAGGCATGTGTGGTGGTTTGGGGTACTTATGCATCTAATTACTACAAACATATCCCACACAACCACAAACATAAGTTCTAACACACCTATAAACATAAGCATCAATGCACCTAACCTATTTACTTACCCACACATCTAATCAATGCATCTTCTTGGTGACCATTCTCCTCTCAAGTAAATTGTTAGTCATGTGTTAATTAGACCAAGTAGGTCAGAGGGGGATAGGGGTTAATGTGTTAGTAATCACCTAACCTAGACCTTGAATCCATGCCCCTTAACCTTCTAAATCATTGGCCCACTAACTTTTTTCCTCGGGAAACATGTCGCATTGTTTTCTCGTTTTTCGTGTCGCCTCAATTTTTCATGTCCATTATTGGGCATTTTTTTGGCACACAGTTTTTTTCAATGTTTTTCTATTTATGGTTAAGTAATTAGGGTTGTTGACTAATCCAGGTCATTGGGTTAGAGTTTTGGATGTCGATGGCTCCTATATGTATATTGTAATGTAAACAATGTATGACGGTGAATGAATATAGAATATATTGGTTTTCCCGGTTTGGGTTTCCGGGGGAAAAATCTTTGTGTAATGTTTGTATTTTCCATTTTAGCGTTTTTTTTTCTTTTACTGAAAATATGTTTGCAGTAAATATTGTACAAGGTTAAAATCTACACATGGAAGAGTATGAAAAGAAGTTTTTAGAGTTGTTGAGGTAGGTGGAATTTATCAAGGAGGAGAAGGTGAAAATATATAGGTTCTTTAGTGGATTTCCATCATTCTACAAATATAATATTCAATTTGATGAACCAAAGACTCTAAAGGAGGACATTATGAAGGCCAAGTACTTGTATGAACAAAACAAAGGAAGAGCAGTAGTACTAAAGTCTTGGAGAGATAAGAAGAATGATAATATGGATCAAAGGAAGAAAGGATTCAAACCTCTATAATTTAGGAGCAGTCATGACATATATCAACATATTCAAGTAGCTCAAAGTGAATCAAAGATGGAAGAATCTTCAAGGAAAAGACCAAGACCATTGATCAAATGTTGGGGACGTAAAGGAGAGCACATGTACAGATATTGTCCTCATAAAGAAGATAAAAATGAGGACCATGCACAATATTTTGGAGGCTAATATAGTTGAATACAAGGATAGAAATATTTTAAGGATATATGTATCCCTAGAATATCAACATGCATAACATCAACCTCACATGATTGAGGTGGAAAGGGAAGATTACCAATCAATTTGTTGTTATTTTAATTGATTCGAGAGCAATCCATAGCTACATTGATCCTAAATTAGTGGATAGATTTTGTTTTCAAACGAGTAATCTTGAAATATCATGGTTAGTTCAGATAGCAAGTGGAATCAAAATAAGAATCAATGATCTTGTTAGAGGTTATCTAATGGTTCTGAATGGAGTGAGCACAGTTGTAGATATAAATATCATACCATTGAGATCATATGATATCCTAATTGGAAATGATTTGTTGTAAAAGAATTGTTATCTTAATATTCCATAATAATACATTTACATTTCTTAATGAAGAAGTAAAATAGAGCTTAGTGAAATGGATCCCAAGACCAATTTCTATAAGGGAGATTCCAACCTTATAGATAAAGAGAAATTCTAGGGAGGATTGTCAATTATTTGCAACTCATATGGAAGATACAGAAAAGAATAAAAGTTCAAGTCTTGAATATTTTGCAGTGATACAAGAATTTAAGGATGTATTTGGAGAAATGCCATGTTTTCCACCCAAGTGCGACATAGAATTTTTCATTGATTTGGTTCCAAGAGCTTCTCTTTACCATATGAGCGCACCAAATTTGAAGGAATTACAAATGCAATTGGAATATTTGTTGAAGAAAGGGTACATATTCCCAAGTGTCTCACCTTGGGAGCACCAATACCTTTTGTGAAAAAGAAGGATGGGACCTTAAGGCTGTGTATTGATTTTAAGTAGGTATATAAATCCACATTGAAGAACAAATACCCTCTTCCCAGAATTGATGATATTTTCGATCAATTAAAAGGAGAAAATTTATTTTCCAAGATTGATTTGAAATCAGGGTACCATCATGTGAGAATCAAATATGAATACATTAGTAAGAAATATTTGAGAACTAGATATGGAAATCAGTGAATTTGTGGTGGTTCCATTTGCATTTGGAAAATGCACTAGTTGTCTTTGTTAAGTACCTAAATAGATCTAAAGATAAATCTCAAAATAAATCAATAATAAACACCAAACCATTCACCAAATATTGAACACAAGAAATAGTCAAAACCCTTGAGGTAGGGTAACCCATATATTAATCCTTAAGGAAGGATAAAAATCCTCAATCAATTATGGATACATTCACAATAATATTCACTATGTTTCATTACATTGCTTACACTTATTTATATAGGTATATATATCTCCTAGGAACCTTCTAGAGAGCCTTCTCACATTTATTGCATCTAACTACCATAATGGGCCTTTATTAATATAGTGGACCTAGTCCACCTTACATTGAATGACCAAATTATCATATATTAAATGAATTCCACTAATAATAAATAAACACATTCCCATTGGGTACCTCCCTAGGTACCCCATATTACCTCCCTAGGTATACTACATTCCATCCCCCTTCACATGTTTCGTCCTCGAAACACAAGAAGAAACCATACAATATGATCGACTAAGCAATTTAGCCAACTAGTACCAAGTACGACCATATATCCATCCCAATGGAAGTCAAACATGATGTCCATCTACTGCCTTGCCACCCTGATCTTGCTCTCACTAGCAAATTTGGGTCATTTTGCGATGGCTAATTCGACACTCTTGCGACGTTATGTCATGGATATTGCGACGAATCTTGACTCTCTGAAGCATCATTTTATGGCACATGGAAATTTTGACGAACTTGAATTAACGTCGCAAGAGCGATGACCCTAGGGAACTTCTCACAATTGAAACAAAAAAAGAAATATCATCGCCAATACGACAATATAGGAAAACTAAGTGAAACCAACAATTCATCTCAATTGCGACGACCATTGCGACGACAATTTTAATTGTCTATATAGCTAATTCGTCGCAGGATTTTATGTTATCGTCGAAATTGCAACGACAACTTTTCTTTGCTTATATAGCAAATGGGTCGCAGCAATTTTTATTGTCGTCTCACTTGCAACAACACCATTTTTTTGTTTATATAGCGAATTCGTCGCAGGAACAACAACATTTCTTTGTTTATATAGCAAATGTGTCGCAACAATTTTGTTGTCGTCGCACTTGCGATGACAACATTTGTTTTATATACCGAATGCGTTGTAGGAATGACAACATTTCTTTGTTTATATAACAAATGCGTCTCAATAATTTTTGTTGTCGTCGCACTTGCGACGACAACGTTTTTTTGTTTATATAGCGAATGCGTCATAGGAATGACAACATTTCTTTGTTTATATAGAAAATGCGTCACAGGTATATTATTGTCGTCGAAATTGTGACGAAAAATATTTATTTAAAATATATATATATATATTAGGTGGCAATATTAATATTAATATTACCATATTAATAACTATCAATATAAAACATTGACATTATTTATTATTTCTATTAATAACTTCTTTTGCATGGGGACTTGGTGTTTTTTCCAACAACCAAGCAAAATCTTATGCACTTTGGAAAGGATTGAAAATTTCTAAAGGTTCATGTGCTCAATCGTTGGTTGTAGTGAGAGATTCAAATACAATCATTAACCATATGGAATTCAATGTGCACTAAAATAGTCTCATTCAAGGTTGCAAGGTTACATATAAAATAAATAATGCAATATAGAAGATGAAATACTCAAAGAAAATGTTTCTAAACTGAAATATGTGCTCGGGTGGTACAACAACTATTTGATAATACTTATTTCAATAGGTTAGTGACAATGTATGACTTTGATGTAAGAGTTTCACATGGTGTGTTTTACAAATACAAAACACAATACTAAGACTCTAACACAACACTAATGACCTTCACTCAAATAGTTAAATAGTAATTAGGCCTTCCAAGTTCTTCAATGTATGGTGATGCAACCCACCATAGAAAACACATGAAGGCATGAGAGGAACTATGATTCCACTATAGGGGAAGATGAAAAGGGACCTATGGGAAAATAAATCCTCTATCTCCAAGGTCATTCTTAGAACTCGTATTCTTCTACAATGTGCCTTAAATGAAGCCATATACCTTCTTTGACTTACCAACCAATCATTGAATCTATGTAAGAGATTGGTGGGGAAAGTCTTTTCACATAATAATGGGAGTATGGGTTGAGTACAATCTTCATGCCATGGGAAGTGTAAGAGTCCTACATTCCGATAGTTATAGGTAATTTCATGCATCATTTCCACCAATGATATCATTGGCATTGACTCTAACATTGTGGGAAGCACTCTAACATTAATTCTCTACATATTTCATGTTTTATTCTCCATTTCCAACCCATACCAATTTGGAAATTAACCAAAATCAACATCAAGAAGAGGAAAATTGTATACTTTGGATGAAATATAGTGGTTGTATGTGAGCATATAGGATAGGGAAGATAACAATTCATCATTCACTATCCATTATATACTCTTTATATCATTGAGAGACAAATATAGTTCTTTTAGGAAATTCTTAGAAATAATACAATAGATCAAGCTCTTTCTATCCACACTAAAGAGAAATAGAGAGAATAATATATATAAGAGACCATGAAGTA
>JASDQU010735133.1:17883-35102 GCA_032191745.1 Picea mariana
GGAAAACATAAGGATCAATGACAGAGGTAACGAAGATGAGTGCTTAAACAAAAAGGGGCAAACAAAATGACTTTTCCGGCTGAAGGAAAAAATTTAAAGACATGGCCTGCGAAAGAGAGAAAAACAGGGCATGGGCATAGACTCGGGTATAAACCACCAAATCATAGGACCCTGACAAGTTTATGTGATAACATTGGCTCCATAGGGGATGGCATGCTTCATGCAAGATGCCAAGAATGCGCAGTTCTAGTGCCTTATCTATTGGGTTATGGAGTCTCTATATATAAAAAAAAAAAAAAAATGAAAAATGATATTTACAATGACATGGGAAACCTCTCATGGCCTTAAGTAACAAACTTTTTCAGAAAATGCCCATTTACAGGGCTGCCAAAAACTTCAGCATCCTCCAATTTTTGCAGCATGTAAGTTTTATTTGAAAAAAATTCATAAATTTTGAAGGGGATGATCCATAAGGCCTCAAATTTACCGTGCTTGCCTTTATCCTGCTTGGGCCCATCCCATTTTAGTACTAGATCTCCCAGCTAGAAATCCTCCATTCTTACTTTTTTGTCAAAGGCCTGCTTGATCTTCTGTTGATGCTGATGTGCTTTGTCCAATAACTTCTCTCTAACCTGTTGCACTTCCACCAGCTTTTGTATCCTTCTGATCATATTATCGGGCTCTCCTTGGAAGTCTTGGAAGCATTTTTCTACGGGTAAGGCCAACTAAGAAGGAAAGATGGCCTCAATTCCATATACAAGCTGAAAATGAGAGACACCAAGAGATATTTTTGTTGTCACTCTGTCAGCCCATAGAGCAAACTTGAGCTTTGAATCCCATGCTTTCTTATTGTCCTATAACAATATTTTGATGATATTTATAAGGCTCTTGTTAGAGGAATCTGCTAGTACGTTCCCTTGAGGGTAGTAAGGAGTTGAGTGAATCAATGCAATCCAAAATTGCTCACAGAATTGAATCAATGGTTCGGCCTTAAAGGATGCAACACTATCAATGAAAATTCTTTTCGGACAACCAAACCTTGCTATAATATCCTCAATAAAACCAATGATTACCTTGTGAGAAGCGCTCCTTGTGGGGATAGCTTCTATCCATTTGGTAAAGTAATCTATGGTAGTCAAGATCCACCTGTGCTGACCACTAGAATCCATATGAATCTCCTTGATAAAATCTAGGCCCCATTGCTGAAAGGGTCCTAAAGCCACCGCAGGCTTCAAAGGCAAGGACTTGAGCTGCTGTTTTCCTGAGAATTTTTGACACTTGACACAAGCCCTGATTTTAGCAAAAACATCAGTGAATAGGCTAGGCTAGAAATAGCCATCTCTGAGAATCTTGTAGACTGTGGTTTTCCAGAAGTGATGTCACCCACACAAACTATCATGAAAGTCAAACATGATTTTTTTGGCTTCCTGTGGGTCTAAACATCTCAACAACACCCCTAGAGGATATTTCCAATATAAAACTTGATCAATGAGGAAATATGTAATTGATTTGAGCTTTAAATATCTTACTTTTCTTTTTTCCATGCCATCAAGAGGTTGTAACTTCTGTAGAAAGAAAATGATGTCACTGTACCAACCACATTCTGCTAAAGGAGGGCAAGCTTGAGAACTCGTATAAGACAACTCACCCTGCTGATTTTCTAAGCAAGCATTGATGAAATTTACCCCCAGGTATTTGTAATTAGTTTCAGCTAGAAGCTTGGCTAAACCTTGACCCCTAACCAACTTAGTGGGTCTTATATCCAAGTCAAATTCAAGGATTTTAGGAATCCATTTGCTCCTTCTCCTATCCATGTCAGGATGAATGAGAATCTCCTTCACAGAAGCTGAAGGGACATATGCAATGACCTTTGAATGAAAAACATAGACCCTGAAGGATTTGAGAGCCTTAACCAGGGCATAGGCTTGTTTTTCCATGATTTCATATTTCAGCTCTGCATCTCTCAATGCCCTTTTGAAAAAGGCAACGGGTTTTTCGAACCCTTCGTCATTCTTTTGCAACAAAACGACTGCCACAATGTCCAATGAAGCAAAGGAGAAAATCATAAAATCTTTGGAATAATTAGGACTGATGAGCATAGGTGCTTCAATCACGACCTTCTTTATTTGATCGAAGGAACTACGAGACCCAACAGTCCATTTGATTTCATTTTGTTTCCTCAACAGACTGTAATGTTCTTCACCGGTTCAACAACATTAGAAACAAACCTTCTCAGAAAATTAATCTTCCCCAAGAAAGACTTAACTTATTTCTTGGATCTAGGGAGTGCTAAGGTTTGGATGGCTTCCACCTTGCTGGGATCAATGTTTACTCCCTCATCTGATACTATGTGCCCCAGTAATTTTCCCTCCTTCATAGCAAACAATGACTTCTTGGGATTCAGGGAGAGACCAAATTTTCTGCATTTTTGGAAGACCTTTCTCAAATAATGACAATGTTCTTTATCAGTCCGAGAGAAAACTGTAATATCATCGAGATAAATGACTACAAATTTATCCCTTTCCCCAATAAAGGCGATGTCCATAGCGTGCTGGAAAGTTTCTTCTGCGTTCATCAATCCAAAGGGAATCTTGGCATACATGAATGTACCCCATGAAGTGGTGAATGTTATCTTCTCTTTGTCCTCAGGTAAGACAAAAATCTTATTGTAGCTAGAAAATCCATCAATCATGGACATTCAGGATGCACCTGTCACCCTCTGCAATATGTGCTCCATTTTCGACAATGGGTAATTATCTTTCTTGGAGCTTCTGTTTAGGTTTTTGAAATCAACAGAAAGTCTGGTTTCTCCATTCTTCTTTCTCACTGGGACCAATTGGGCCACCCATTCAGAATTCCTCAAAGGAATGATAATCTGGGCATCTAAAAGCTTCTTTACCTCTTTCTCCATGATAGGCTACAACATAGGGTTGATCTGTCTTAGTTTCTGCCTAAATGGTTTGGCCTCTTCCTTTAGTGGGATCTTATGCTCAATGATGCTTGTGTCATATGTTATGAGATCCTCATAAGTCTAGGCAAACACATCAGAAAAATCMTTTAATAGCTCAGCATATTCATCCCTTTGTTCCCTTGACAGACTACTCGACAACTTGAAAAWTTTTGGATCTTTCTTTGTACCAATGTTGCATTTAGCTACATCAGCATCATCAGTCGATCCTTTGACTTTCACTACCACATCATTTCTATCAAATAGTCTTTCCAAAAGAACTAGTCCCTTCGGAATGTGATTGCTAGACAACTCAACAATATGGTGATTAGCAATTTTTTTYAGGAAAACATCAGCATGAGGATTACTTTCARAATCCTGATCTTGATCAATATGTAGTGAAAAAAACTCATCAACAGTCTCAAGGAATCTTTTGATCTCAAGATCATCCTCAAATACTTTCCAATGCTTGACATTGTCAGGTATAGAGGGTCTATAATTTACTTCTACATCATACCTGAGATTTGGTGGCAAAGGGACTTTGAAATTGCTTGCTGAAACAACTAGAGAATCAACCATGATGTTTTCTTCTCTTGGAATAAATGAAATGTTGAAAGCTAGGAAAAAATTATCAATAAAGTCCCACACTTCATTTCTATAAATTCTTAGCCTAGGGTGCTTATCTTGGTAGATATATCTGACTTGATGGACATTTAACTCAACATCCCAAAATATTGATATCTCTTCAATTCCCATGTCCTTTGCAACTCTCGGACCTAAAATGAGAGCTTCATACTCTTCCACATTATTGGTAGCTCTGAATTGTAACTTGTAGGACAAAGCTATAGTCTCTTGAGCAGGTGAAACAAGAACCACTCCAGCACCCACACCTTCCTTAGAAGAGGATCCATCGAAGAACATTTTCCACACATAGGTGATAGGAGGGGAATTTTCAAAAAAAGTAATAGGCCACTTTTTGATCTCCAGAGGAAGTTCAAGAGCATCGGTGAGTTGCAACAAAATAGATCCCAAATCTGTGTCAAGAGAAAGGATAGGATGGTTTGTGGGGTTTGCTTCATCACTAATAATGTAGGCCAACTAAGCTTCCCTGTAAAGCCTCCTATGCTCACCCCCAAACACCGAAATGGTAGCATAGGTGAGGTCCATCTACAAAGTTCCTCCTAGTCTTTTTATCCAAGATCTAGATAGAAGCATCCCGAACTTAGGGGGAACGTTAGCTACCACGATGTCCATGATCATGCTTTTCATTGGTAGCTGGAATAGAGATACGACCAAGTCTTTGATATCCCCAATGCACTTTACCTTCCTGGAGTCGAAAGAATACAGGTCATGGTAGGATTTTGTAATCTCCAGACCGAGCTCTTCCATGAAAATACTAGGCATAATATTGTGAGATGCCCCTGAATCCATCAAACAGTTGTGCAACTCCTTGTCATGTATGTTTAGTGAAGTATAGAAGGGAGGGTATGAATCATCTCTATCTTCTACCAAAGGACCTCAGATGAATACAAGCTTCTCATTTTGGAGGTTTATTGAGTCCGTGGAATGAGACAAAGGCTCGGGCTACAACATTTTGGAGAGGCACCTTCTGAAGTCTTCACGCTTGACCAGATCTGAAATGGGTACAGGGATTCTAATATTTTGTATTTCATGCTCAAAGATGAAAGAGGAGGGGGGATTTATAATTTCTCTCACTTTTGGAACAAGACCTTTGACCACCGATGGGGGGGTCCATGCCTTCTTTTCCTTGCTTCGGTCTGTAATATCTTTAGCAGATGTTTCTGCTCTGGTAGGCCAATCAGGGATGTCTGATTTCCCTTCTTTCTGTTTGGACCTTAGATTATATCTACTTGGGGTGTGGCTGGTTTTTTCCCCTTTACTCAGCTCTTTTAGTTTCTTTTCCATTAGACACTCCTCGTATGTAGATTGAATTAAGTGGGGAGATGAGGAGGTATCCCCAAGATAATGGATTTTGGGATCAACCTCCTCTTCCTCTTCTTCTTCATCAGTGACAAGGTTATTTTGGAGAGGGGATTGAATTCTTTGATCATCCCTATCTTGGCCTCTTTGATCTCTTGGAAGTATCTGAGGAGAATTATTAGGTCTCTTGAAGGTACCTCTGTTATCAACGTTTTGAGTACTTCTATAGGCCTGAAGGTACCTCTGTTATCAAAAGAAAGAGATTTTAATAATTTGATAAGCTCATCATCTTGAGGATGGGCAACAGAGGAAGAGGTTGAAGTTTCAGACCTTCCCCTTCTTTTGTCCTTTTCATATTTACTCCTAAGCTCATCAACTGCCATAATATTGGATTCTACTTCAATGGCTACATATTTCATATGAGACAAGGAGGTAGCTCTCTTTTCTCTTAACAGGAGGCATAAATCAGGGTCAAAAAAACTAGAATAAGTAATCTTTGCAGAGGTTTTTGTAGGTTTAACCTCAGTGGGAATTTTTCTATACATTTTATTAAATCTCTTTGAGAAGTCAGAAACAGATTCCCCTTCCTTTTTCTTCAGTGATCCAAACTCTGTAATATAGTAAAGGAAATCCTTTATATCCTCCCAATTCTTTAAGAAGGCTTCATCTAGGGATTTAATCCCATCGATAGATCTAGGAGGCAAGGCCCTAAACCACTTCCTAGCCTTTCCCTCAAGGCTATGAACAAAAATCCTCATCCATACATCTTCATCCATGATAAAATGACAATATGTAAAACTGTAAAAGGCTTCAAGGTGTTCCTCTGCGGTTATGTCTCCCTCACCTGTGAACTTGGGTAACTGCTTAAGGTAGCCATCCACTGGGAGGGCATTCAGAGGCTGAGGAAAAACAAGAGGGGCATACCTAGCAATGATTATAGCTTCCATTCTATTCATAGGGGGATTTTCTCCTGCCATTGGAGTGTAAACAAGAGGAGAAGCAGGTGGAGATGGAGTTCGGACAAGTGAGACTGGAACTGTGCTTTTGGAGGAAAATGGAAACAACTGAGTGTTTGAGAAAAAAGTTGCAGAGCTGGTAGGAACAAAGGTTTCTGTTGCAACAAATCTAACAGGAGGAGGAGTAGTAAAGCCAAGGGTGGGGAAGTATCCTAAGGTCCTGGGTCTGAGCCACAGTACAACTTTAGGAGAGATAGGAGTGTCGAAGCTTTCTCCTTCCAAAATGAGGCTAGGAGAAGAGAAATCAGCTGGAAAACATCTGAAATTCAAAGTTTTGGAAACTCCAGCATATGGGATAACAGGAGAAACAAAACAATGATTGGGGTTTCTGAAGGAAGATTATGAAAATTACCAGAATTACCTGGTTCAAAAGCTGAAGTACCTTCTTGAGGGGTCTTTCCTTTCCTGATAATTTTCTCTGGGTCAGCTTCAGGCATGGTTAGAGGCAGTCGTGGATGAGACCTCTTGTGTTTTCCTTTCGGAGCTAGCTGAAACAATGGATTCATACCAGTGGAGTCGCTAGGTGCAGGTTGTAATATTCAATGGTACTAAGTTCTGATGCACCTTTAGAATTAGTAAGATTTGTCATTCTATCCTAGGGAAAATCTTCAATTCGTCCCCGACAATGGTGCCAGAAATGTTAGCATTGGAAGTCACCTCTGGATTGCGGCAGAGGTAAGCCCAATACCCATCAGTTTATATGTCACGGTTAATGGATTTAAAGAGGTAAAATGGGGCAGACTCGAGAGAATATCATTTTAACTCAGAAAACTGGGGCAGTATGCACAAGCAAGTGAGGTCTTGATCAACTTCAACCAATAAGTTGTAGTAAGGGTGAGTAGGAGGAAGAAATTGAGGAGAAGATGTAAAGGTCTTCTCTGGACATCAGGTCTTCAGCAGCATAAGGAGGAAAAACTCTGAAAACAAGATCCTCTTGAATTCGAAGTTTTAGGAAACTGAAAATGCTATAACTGCACCGCAATCAAACATTCATTACAACACAGTCACCACAATCTATGCGAATCCTTCGATCATGAACATTCAATATCAGATGCAAGTACGATGGAAATAAAAGCTGACTTTCATTAAACAAGAAGTCTCATATCAAGTTACATAACCAAAGAACCAGAGCTTCATTAAAACATTACAATACGAGAGCTTATTTCAACCATCGACCATAAAAAAATATCAAAACTGCGTATATATACTCAAAACTGATGAAACTATCAGGAGCATGATCAAACCCCTGCATTCAAAGCTTCCAGTCTGTGTCCGCTCTGTCAGACTGTGAGAGAATTCTTTTGTCAGACACAAGCTCAGATCAACATGGGTGTTGCAGCAAAATCTCCTTGTAGGAGTACCACGTGCTGACAGTTCAGTCCCCATGGCCGAACCTTCCATACCTTCCATTTATGGAGTGAGCCGAGGTTTCAACCACCACTCTTTTTTTCATTAACTTCCTTCATCGGGATCAGGACGAGACTTAAGGCCCAAATATCTACCATGCACTGCTAGCGTCCCTTCGAGTCAACCCATCACCTTGAAACCATGATGGTCTTGTTCTTTAACTCACATGGGCATCTTCGAATTTTGGTGCATGTCTCATAAAATTCACACTCTTTCCTTCGTGCTCCCAAAGCTCCTGGTGCCAACTTCTCCTTCACTGCATTTGTTCTGCCTGTGACCTCGGGCCATGACCATGGGCCCAACTCCTGGTCGCATCACAATTTCGCGCTTTGGGAACTTGCGTCTTGCTCCATGATGAAACCTCCGATAAGAGAAATCACGATTTCGATTATTTGCTGCCACATGCCCCTCTGGTTTGGACGACCCAGATCTATTCTTCATCGTATCAGGATTTCGTGTCTCGGGAAGTTGAAAGGCTACTCACCTCATTTCTCTCGATTTCTGATCCCGCGCTCACCTCAGATCGATGGTCCATGGCTTTCCTCATTCCAATGACCCAGATCACTTTACGAGTTTTCACCTCGCGAGTCCTTAAGACTCTGCCCTTGGACTTTTCTGAATCACGAAACCACAAAATCGCTGATCCTGCTCCACGTGCCTTTCTGAATTGAACGGTCCAGATCATTTTGTGAGTTTGGACTTTGCGATTTCTAACAACCTTGCCTCTGCACTTCTCGAGTTCCGAAACCGTGAAATGTTGATCTTTCACCACATGCCCTACCCAGTGCCAATGGCTAGGATTGACCTCGCGAGTTCAGGCCTTTTTATGACGTTAAACTTCATGCAACTTCATGATCCCGTTCACATGAGGACCACAACTCTGAACTTTGAATGGAATCTCCTCCGCTGAAAACTGAACTTGCTACCTCGCTTGATTTGAGTCCATATCAAACCACTCTAAGTGTTGCACTTTATGCTCATGGATGCGACTTGTGTAAAATAAAAACTTGGATGACTGGATAAGGGTTCAGGAAAACATAAGGATCAGTGACAGAGGTAATGAAGATGAGTTCTTAAACAAAAAAGGGGCAAACAAAATGACTATGCCGACTGAAGGGGAAAATTTAGATACATGGCCTGCGAAAGACAAAAAATCGGGGCATGGGCATAGACTCGGGTATAAACCACCAACTCACAGGACCCTAACAAGTTTATGTGATAACACAACCCGCGACCGACTTGACCTCTCCACAAACGACTCATCCTCTATTCTTTAAGTCTCTCATGGGATTCAATTCCCCTTAGGGTTTTAAACCCTAGCTTCGTACTCTGACAATTGTATCTTTTTTTCATTGTCGACTTGTACAAATTATTCTACATTTTTATCCAATCATCCAAGCCATATATCCTATGCACACTCTGAGCTCAAATCCAATGCTCCTTCATGGCCAATGAAAAAGATAGATTTACTCAAGAGTTTTATCTATGAACCACGTGACGGTGTCCTTATCCTTCTCATGATACCAATGACATTTCTCCTCTGTAGACCAACATATGGCTCAACCTTTCTCAAGTGACCATTAACCTCACTCTCTGATACCAATTGTTAGGAAATAAATCATAGAGCAATTAAAATTAAAAGAATGCATAAATAAAATATAGAAGAGCATAATACACAAGAGACAAAACATATATGTGGTTCACCCAATGTGGGCTATGTTCACAAAGAAATTATCAGTTCTTCTTTTATTCCTTCCAACCAAGTAGAGGGATACAACCTACACCACATCCGTTGTAACTTCCTCTTCACTCATTTTTACAATATCTTTCCCCCTTTTTACTGTGTTCTCTCATAATATGGGCACACTATATTACACAACATATAATGAAGTATTCTAAGCCTTTTAAAGGCTTCATTACATGCAATCCACAAACATAATACTACGGGCTGCCAAAACCATGGGACACAAATACCATAGGCCTAAAAACCACATGTTTACCTAAAATAGATTTGACTCTTTTACTGAACCACTTATTTACTTAAAATAAATTTCTCATTTATCGAGTCAAGTTTATCCTAACAATCCCCCCTTTAAACTTGAATTGGGGTTTCCCATGACAAAATCTGGCCAAAACTCCCTCAAATTTAGGGTATCTAGAAATACCACATGCTCCCTCCTATCACCTAGGTCTACATCTAGAATTTACAGGCTAAATTTTAAACATAGGGTGCACATACCTAACCAAGTCTTACAGTTGTATGCCCATTTACATTCAACTCCATTATTTTTTTTCATTGTTGTTATCCTGGAACTTTTGCTGCCATCTTCTCGCCTTGCCATTGCTTTGACCTCCAGTTCTTGATGCTCACTTCTTGGCGGATCTACAATCAGAAAATAGATCCAACCACACCTGGCATATCAATCAAATCCAAGCATCCAACATACGGCCAGATTGACCTTTCTACAAGCGTCTCATCCTCTACTCTTTAAGTCTCTTGTGGGCTTCAATAACCCCTAGGGATTTAAACCTTAGCTCTGTACTCTGACAACCACGCCATTATTTCATCGTCATTTTGTACAACTTCTTCTACATTTTTATCCAAGCATCCAAGCCATATATCCTATGCACACTCAAATCTCAAACACGATGATCCTTCATAACCAATGAGAAAGATATATTTACTAGAGACTTTTGTCTATGAACCATGCGGTTGCATCCTTCTCTTTGTCGTGATACCAGTGAGATTTATCCTCTACAAACCAAGATACGACTCGACCTTTCTCCAACAACCATTAACCTCATGCTCTGATACCATTTGTTAGGAAATAAATCATAGAGCAATTAAAATTAAAAGAATGCGGAAATAAAATATAGAAAAACAAAATACACAAGAGACAAAACATATATGTGGTTCACCCAATGACCCAATGTGGGATACGTCCATAGAGAAAATTCCAGTTCTTCTTTTTATCCTTCCAACCAAGCAAAGGGATACAACCTACAACACATCCATTGTAACTTCCTCTTCACTCCTTTTTACAGTCTCTTTCCCCCTTTTTACCATGCTCTGTCATAATATGGCACACTGTTTTACACACCATATAATGACGTATCCTAAGAGTTTTAAAGGCTTCATTACATGTAATCCATGGGCATGATACTATGGGCTATGGGCTACTAAAACCATGGGACACAAATACCATGGGCCCAAAAAACAACTTCTTTACCTAAAATAGATTTGACTCTTTTGTTGAACCACTTGTTTACTTAAAATAAATTTGATTCTTTTACCGAGTCAAGTTTATCTTAAAAATATTTAATATGTCTCAAAAAGAGGACGAGAGTCTAAAAGACTATGTGGAATGGTTCCAATATAATTTATATCAGTCAAAACAAAGTAAGTTGGATTATGAAACTTTGTGAATTCTCTTGTCAAGGGGAATCAAAGATGATTTCATTGATCTCCTAAATTTAATGAGGGGTGGAGATGTCTCCCAACTAAGCTATGGAAAGATTTGCGACCTTTGTAAAAGGTGTTCAAGAGGAATTTCCATACCAATAAAGGGACCAAGAGATGTGATATACAAAATTACAAAAACATTTGGGGGAAATATCACCATAACAGAGTTTGGAAACCTTCTAGAGGACTTTAAGATTGTCATACTCAGTTCCTTGAGTTTGCAACTGGACACCTTGCAAGAAAAGAAGAATCGAAATGAAGCAGAGATTATTTTATCAATATTCTACCCCAAGTGAAGAAAGAAGCATCCTCTTGACGAGTCTGAATGGCCCAACAATAGTAAGGGGTACTCCCTAGTACAAAGTCCCAATTAGACCATGCACTGTTTGGTATAGGAGACCCATCTGGAATCTGGCCCGGAAACCATTTATGGTTATGAGGRTGAGGATGGATGATTATGCAATGTATATACGTAGATGAAGACTATGTATGCAAAGATATTTAATCTAATTTTATTCTATCCTACCCTATCTTAGCTAAGAGAAAGTTATCATAACCAAATGAGTTGTATAGAAACTAAATTTTGCTGGAAACTTCACCCATATAGCTRTCATSAAGAGGCAAAGTTAGAAACATATGCATGCAAAATATATAACCACTAAATTCCAAACTATATTATTCGCATACAACACAACTCATATACGCATGACATGAAAAGATAAAGAGGAACAACAAAACTGCGAAAGAGATACATATTGCATTAGATTAGTATATAAAAAAACACATCCTTATAGTCCGTGTGAATAACATACATTCCACTTGAAGTAGTTCACAACAAAACAAAAACACATGTAAGTTGTTTTCCCTTTTATAAAATTGGCTTTGAGGGCTTCTCAATATTAATTAACCAAGTATTTTCTCCAAAATAAGTTCTAGAGTGTATACAAATATTGAAGATCCCTTTCAAAGTGGGTCTCTTCTTATATTTATAATATTTTTCCTAACTCCCTTGTGACTCTTTGTATTCCCTTAAATAAACTGTTACAAAACTTTTCATCTTCCCTCTACTTGATGACATGTGTACAAAGTAAGTAAAAAATGAGGGTAGTTCAGAAAAGAAAAAATAGAGTAAAGGTAATAGCAATTTCGGATTTGCTTTTTAGATTCGCTATTTCATATTTTTATGGACTCTTGTCTCGAAGGTATACTATCCAAATTTCTAGCTAATCATACAAAGATACGAGTCTACGATATGCAAGCTCTTCTATGTTAGTTGTGTTGTCATCAAGGGTCTGCATATCTTTTGATAATGTAGCCATGAATGCTTGAACCATAGTATAGACCTTTGTTGGTTGAATAAGGTGTTGTTCTATTAGGTCTGTTCTTATTGTGGTGGCTGAGTAGGTGACTTCTCGTCTATGAATTGTCTTGTCTTGTATATTGTCGACAAGTTCCTCCATTACAAGTTTTTTTCCAAGCTCTTCTAGTTGGGGTAGTCGACACATCTTGATCAATTCTTGCACTTCCTTGTGCACACATGAACATATCACCATTGAGCTAGTTGTTTCTTTGTATTCCTTTTGTCCTATTTGTTGGCAACGATCTAGTACATAGATTTTCATTTTCCTTTCCATGGTTGAGGGACGATAGAGCTCGACTGGTGCATTCGAGTTTTCTGCAATCCATGTATCAATATTGTTCATGCCCTCCTAGATGGTGTTGAATTGTGTGAGCTTAGTATTCTATGGTGGTCATAAAGGAAAAGACGACAAAGGCTATGGTGACCGGGTCTTCTCTGACATCTCTGGTTATAGGGATCCATGTAACAACTAATATTGGGTATCCTTCGTTGTAGGCACCTTCACCTGTTCTTGCACAATTTTTCCTAAAGCCTTGTCGTAGGTGAATTTATTCAAGTTGGGGACCTCTACTACTTTAAATAGGGCTCAGAACCCTAGATCCAACCCACCAATTTGGGATTGAACTTTGGTGCATGTTGTGAATATCTCTAGTAGGTAGGTGTTCATTGGTACCGTCCCACTGTTTTTGGATTCCTTTTCCTTTTCCTTCATTCTTCTTCTGCTACTTTAGCCGAATTCATTGGCTTCTCTTTGTGTTTCTTTTGTTGTTGTTGCTACTTCTATTGTGGCTTTTTCGACTGCTACCTTTTTCTCGACCTCCTTATGGGAAACTGCCTTTGCTTTTTCTTCCACTGTGGTTGTTTCTGCTTCAGCTATTGCATTGGCTTTAGATTTAGATTTGTCGGTTTCAGTATTCCTTTTATTTTTTGAGGCATCATTCTACTTCTTGTGAACCTTCTGCTTATCTCTTCTTTTCCTATCTGCCAATGTTTCCTCCTCCTCTACAGATCTAGACCATGTAGATGTAGTAATGACATATGTTCTTTCTACTTGCTCTTATGCTTTATTTCTAGCCTCTTCTCATGCCTTTTCTTCATCTGCAATCCTCCCCAAGGGTCTGAATCATCCTTTGAAGAGCACTTATTCATAAGTTTTGGCATTGCAGTGTACTTCCTCCTCTTCCAAAATTTCTGATGTGTACTCCCAAGGCATGCCTATCTTGTTGAAAAGTTTTTCTTTTACCCTTTTGGGGTTGTGCCTCCTGAAACTTTCCTCCCCAAAATGATTCAAAATTAAAATATCTACTTCCTCTCGGGCTTGTTTAGTTTTTGAAAAAGAATAAGTGTCAATGTATAGTGGGAGTGGTGGCCATATTGCCTTCTTACCTCTCTAGAGTATTCATCCAACTCCATGGATTACCGTCTGATATGCCACCTTTTGAAGAACTAATTTGTCTGGTACAAATCGAGGTAGTGAATATAGGTGCCATGTTCCATCATATAACAATTTCCAATTATTTTGATGACGATGTCACTTTATCATTCGTGTATGGAGCGGGTGTGTAGAAGATGAATTCATATAATGGATCTAGGAAGTGCTTGCAAATATTTTGGTATTCAGTCCTGTACTTTTGCTCCCATAGAACTTGGAAGTATATATGAATAGTTGGGTCAGTTGGCTGCCATTCCCAACCCATATTTGGGTACTAGTGGGATATGCACATTATGTATATGAGGTATGAAGACATATCAAAAATGGGGAAGGTCCTGGGCTAATATTTTTTAACTGTAGTAATGGCCTATGTTAGGTTTGTTGATAGGATGTCGTTCTATTTGAATGATGATCCTTTGTTTGCATAGTAGTAAATTAGTGACATGTACGACAGTGAAAACTTGGAGGCATATTTCTCCTCATACAATCTACATAACATGGCCACCATGTATTGATAAGGCCTTATGAGAGTGGTTGTGGGATACCCACTAGTGGGTTTGATTTTGAATTGCTTATTTGGTTTGTAACAAGTGCAATATAGATCCTTAGTTGTATGCTCAAACCCCCTAAGAAGCTCGTTGTCTAGATTATTGGTCCCTTTTTCTAGATGATAACACTTGGCCAATTTCGTGGTCTATAATGATGTTATGGGTTGTCCTGTTGTATTTCAAACATACATGTTTTCCAAATCCACATGTTTCAGTATCCAAGCGATAAAATTGGTGCAAGGGAACACAACAACACAAGCTGCTACTCTAAATATCCCCAACCTTATAATGTTCTTAAAAATATTTAGTTCATCTTGGTCCTCAACATTAGTAGATTTTTTTTTTTAAATATTTGGTACACATCCCCCCATATGAGAACCTCTTCTCCCTTATCAAGGAATCTAGAAGTGTCATTGTACATGGCCCCGACAATGTCTGGTTCATATTCAATCTGTTGATCGCTTATAGAGGCCTCAATGTAAGGTGTTTTGTTGGTTGTTTTCTTCCTTGGAGACATGTTTGGACTCGCAAAGCAAAGATGGAGTCGGTGTGAGGAAAAAATTATAACTGATACATATAAATTTGGAAAAAATTACCTAAGTATCTAATAAGAAATACCCGAGGAATAACTGGTGCTAATGTTGGGTGGAATATCATCACTCAACGATGATAGAATGATAGTAGGCATGGTGTATGCATTTAATGAAAATTTAGGTCTACGATTAGGTCTAAAAGGACAAAATCGGAGCAGTTCTTATGAACTGTTCCAATGGTTGTCAGAGGGTTTAGTGTCAACTGCCTTGATAATGTAGTGTATATATCGAAAGATTTGGTGTGAAATGTTCTGATGGGTTTATATGTACATTGAGCAAGTTGATGGGAAAATTTTTGTTGGGACCGACAATTTTTATAACAACTCCTTCGAAGTGATAAGAAAAGTTAGTGCTAAGTTTGTCGATGAAGAGGAGGGGTCGTGAAGAATCGACAAAGTTAATTGCAACTCCTCCGATGTATCAGAGGAGTTGATGTTAAAGGTCCCGAAGTAGTCGGGGAAGTTAATATTAATAGTGTCGATTGGATCGAAAAACACAACAATGATGAACTAAGTCTTAACGTAGGGTTTTAGAATGAGTTTTGGTCATGAGAGGCCCAGATTGGGGAAGGCCCTTGTCAAAGTTTAGGTCTAGAAACCTCCCGTGATCTCGGTTAAAAATATTCCATTAGTGCTTCTAAGGTTTACGACATTGGAAGGGTTCGACTTTGGATACTATCATCTCTAGAGAAGAAAAGGGTCATGGGTAGTGTGTGTGGCACTTGAAGGTTTGAAAAGATAATCCTATGGATATGGCCCTCAGGGGGGTGAAAAATCTAAGCGAAAAGAGTAAGGTTTGGGAAATTAGGTGAAAATAGGATTGGTTGAACAACCAAGGATGAGAGAGGGAGGGGAACTATGTTATGGGTAGAGGTGGAGAACTATCGCCATGAAGATCTTGGGTAATCCAGATCCAAAGGGTAAAATTAAAGATAAAAATAACTAACCCTGGAAGTGTTTACCGACAAAAGAATGGATGCATGACTGAGTCAGGGCTTACCTAGAGATTAACCGACATGTGGAGGGTGTTGATTGGTTGAGAGAGAGGAGATCCAGGCTCGACTTTTCTTCACTTGGGGCCCACTCTCCTTTCCTTTATTTTCAATGAGACAATAAGAACCAAGGGTCGAGTTCCTATTTATAAGTTTGGGAGAATTAAGAAATAAATGTGAATGGGTGTAAAGTCTTAAACTGACAGATTTGGTGACAAGTCCTTCAATGTGCATCGAAGGAATTTGTGGGAAAGTATCTGATGCACATCAGAGGAATTGGTATGAATATTGTTGATATTCATCAGAGGAGATGGCAGTAACTCCTCTGGTTTGACTAGAGGAGTTCATACAAACTCCTCTGATCAAATCGAAGAACTTAACATAAATTCATGCGATGGAAAGGACCTTTCAGAGGAAAAGACATGAAGTGGGTCGGTGGTTATCAACGTGGTTGGAGGGAATTCATATGATGTATGTATAAAGAGTTTTTGGTAACTCCTCTGATGTACATCGAAGGAGTTTACATTAACTCGCCTAAAATCCAAATATTTAACTTAAAATTCTCTCAAATGTTTAAATTTGAAAGATACAAATTTAGCTGAAAATTGAACCTTGAAGTAGCATGCTTGGAGTGGGAGGAGAAATAATCAAGAAGATGCAAGTTGAACAGTTTTCAAAGCCAAAAATAAATGGGGCTCAATTTTATTGGAGAATCTTTGAAAATCGATTACAAGAAAATGTCGGGTTGCTGGTGGTTGGCACAACAAATCCCTTGAAAGAATATCCACTAAACAACATCAAGATATGAAAAATATGTGAACAAGAGAATGATACTGGCAGTTGTCCCTCTCTACCTAGGTTAAAAGTAGTCTACCAAGGAGCGATCATGGAATCCGAGCAAGTTTTACTCAACACTAACAAACAACCTTGTCCCTCAGGTATGACCTTTGATCCTCTGCAACCTTATAATTCTTATTGTCCTAACCAACAGTTGTAGTTCCCTCCTCAGCCTTGGTATCCCTCCATTATCCACCAAAAATTGTCACCTACGCCAACCCAAAATCACCCATGGCAGCAAGGATGACGAAATATTAATTTTAGGAACCAACAACAAACACCTCTCCAATTCCCTCAACAATTACAAGCTCCACCTATGTAGTCGCCCCGCAAAAACAAATCTTGTTGCTTGTAAACAACCCACCACCATGACCAGAATTTCTTGCACAACCCACTGCTAATGAGAATAATAAGTTATCCCAACCCACATGTATCATTGAGTTGCTCGATTACCCTATCTATTCCATCTCCTTTGCAGAATGCCAAAATATTCAATTGCAATCAAGCATAACCCTCAATAAAGGAATTTCTTGTATTATCATAGAACATGAAGAGGAGGATGTTCAAGATCCCACAATAAACCATTATGATGACCAATATCCTACAACACTTCAACCCACTCCTCCAAGACCTTAGGACAACTGCAATTCACGGGGGATGCACCACTTCATATCTAGTGATCAA
>JASDQU010735133.1:36853-47785 GCA_032191745.1 Picea mariana
CTAACTCAAATATCGGATCATATGAGAAACTGGGGGATAATGAAGACCCAGAAAAGGAGCCATAGAAAGAATCTGAGAAAGAGAAGTCAAGTTCCAACACCATAAACCCTTCATAGTATTTATTTAATATGGAAGAAAAAGTGGACATAAAGCCATACCAAAGTGAGATCGATGCATTAAAATTGAATCATTGGTTGTAGCAACTAGAAGTTTATTTCAACGTTCACCATATAGATGAAGACCAAAAGATATCATCTTTCAAATTGAAGTTAGAGGGTCGTGCTTTAACTTGGTGGGAAATACATAAATAAAAAATTAGGTTGGAGGGTGATCTGCAAGCAACTAGGTGGAAGGACTTCAAAACCCTCATAAAATCCCAATTCTACCCTATTGGGTATGTAGAGGACCAATGGATCCCGTGGCACTGCTTCAGGCATAAGCAAGGGAAAAGTGTACATGAATACACCATTGAGTTCAAAAACATGGACATCATGATAGGTATCTCTACCAAGAGTCCATATGTACTCCTCAAGTATTTGGGGGGTTTATATAGCCATCTATGAAAGAAAGTGATTATTTTCAAGCCAAGGAAAATGGGCAAGGCATGTGTACAAGCATAATATTTGGAAAACATAGGCACAAAAAGGGAATCCAAGCGGCTCCAAGAAAAAAGAGCACCAGGAATATTCCAAGGAGGGGAAGAAGAAGTGGAAAGGGGGAAGGGATGAGAAGATGAAATCCACTACACATTAGTGAAATAATCCTAACAACCATTGTAACGATTGCAACCTTGATGGACACACTAAGGAAAAGTGTTGGAAACTACATCCAAAGTTGAACCCAAAGAACTGCAAGAAGGATGCAAAGAAAAAAAATCTTCTAGCCCCAAATTTGAGAAATCAAGTTGAAAGTAGCTCCGATGTGGATGATAATATTTTATATTCGTAAGTGCAAAAGGAGGTGAATATGAGTATCCTTCATCACTAGGAAGAGAAGGATATGACCAAACTTTTCCAAATCAAGATACAGGTCAAGAAGACCAAGATAGATGCCCTATTCGACTATGGTTCATAGGATAATCTCATAGCAGTGGATTTGGTCATCAAGCTAGGATTATAGGTTCGCTAACATCCTAGCCCATATCCATTAGGATGGGAAAACAAGGATGTAGATATCAAGGTAACAAAACAGTGTAAGATTAAATTTGTTGTAAGTGTTGATTTTATTGATGAAGTGGAAATGGACATAGCATACCTTGACATATGTGGAGTACTATTTGGAATCCCCTACATGTATATGAGGGATGCAATATTCACACAAAGATCCAACCAATACCGACTAATCAAGGATGGTAAGTCCTACATCATCAACACACATAATGGCAAGTCAAAGATATCATTGGTAAGTGCCAACCAAGCCAAGAAGTTGATTAGTTCTAGTAAGAAATATGTTATACTTTTCTTAAGAGAAAATCAAACTAAGGATAAGTCGATAAGAGTAAAGGAATCCCTGAGGGGTGTACTAAAGAGTAAAAAGATCATTTGGAGTTTTTTCTATAGGCATACATAGGAGTGTTCCAGAATCCTAAAAGGATACAACCCAAGAGGCAAGTGGAGCACGAAATACAATTATTTCCAGATTCCCCATTTCCAAATATTGGGTTGTATATATAGTTCATTCTAGAAGAAAATGAAGTGAATATGTGTGGCACACCTGACCCCCTGAACCTTACTTAGGCTGGTGGGATGTCAAAATTTATTCTTTTCAACCCAACTTATTTCTTATATCGATTCCCATGGATGGAATATGTTCCTCTGAAGCCTTCCAATGACTATCTTCATGCTCAATATCTTTTTGAACGATCTCTCTCGAACACCACTTCTTCCTACATAACTAACTGTTTCTATTACACCAAAAAAACAGACGATATCTCCATGGTTATTCCAACCCTTATGATGGTTAATGGGTGCTCCAAAAATATAATGGATCCAATGGACCAGATCTACCACGATACGGTCCATATCATTTCAGTTTTCCCAAGATGATTGATCCTTTTACAGGGTCTCATGCTCCCCAAACAATCCAATGGTCAAGAGTAAATCTATCAGATGACCCAAATATTTTGGTCTGGAAAGATGCGTGACCTTTAATTCATCAGATGAACTTTCTTAGGATCACATCTCTAATCCAACTAGATTTCCAATCGGACCCTTATGAACATAGGGTTTTCTAAGAGATCCAATGGCTATCGGTCCTCCAATCCGATGGTCCAGATCTTAGCGGGGTTTCAAATCCACACGATGGTTAATGATGCAACAAGACTCCGAAAATATTTTCAACTGGATCGGGTCCACGGTGAAATTGATGGCTCAGATCTCATCGGTATGGCCCTATGACAAATCTACGGCTCTAGCCCACTTGGGTTGTTGCCTTTGAGTTTTTCTTGTTGAGAACATTAACCATGCCAACTTCATTGATCCTTTCAAATTATGAATTATGAGTGGCTTAACGGATAAGTTCCAGGAAAATATATACGGTCCACATATTCTTGATATGGCTCCTCGATAGATCAACAACTCACACTCATTCAAGCTCTCACTATCATATTTTTTTTCATTTTCGAAAAACACTACTCCTGCAAGTCTTGCAGTTCTTCTCAAACAGACATGTCCAAATGATTCTTTTTGAGGGCGTATCTCCAACGAATGATTAAGATTCATCCTCAATGATATATTTACAGTTTGAAATTCCTCCTAACTTATGTGTAGGAAAACAAAGGGTGAAATTCTAAGCCCAACATGGTCTTCACCATGGCTCAATAAGAAAAATCAGAGAAAAGACTTCCTCCCCAGGTGAATAAACCCTTCACCTCTCATCTGTTGTTAACAAGGTTCCCATTCCATGGTTTTCAGGCCATTGACCCACACACTTAATGAAAATGAGGAAATCCTTCTCGACAACCCGAAAAACAAAGTTTTATATCCTGCAAACTTTCCATTTCAAGGCATGGATATTTCACAAGGTCTTACGCCCCAAAATCGGGTTGTTCACCTTTGAAACAAATGGGTAGTCACCCTTCTGAGATTGTACCCAAAAAATAAACAGATTTAGACTTGATCATTCTTGCATCACATTCAAACTTTCACAAAGCACAGGTGCAAGGAATAAACATTCATTGTATATATTTTTACATAGAACAATGAAAATACTTATCTTTTTTTTGAATAAAACCAACCAGCTAACTGACTGAGGATGAAGGAATTTCCACCCAACCATAGGCTCCGCTTCACTTATAATTTCTAAAATAGGCCACCCCCATGCCAGTACATGATGCCACTAGGGGAAATCTCACAGTATATCTCACAGGCTTTGGGCTTGATCATGAAGGCTACTCTCCTTCACTATCTAGCAACAACAAAAATTCCCTTTACCCACTAATAATTTGGCCACCATGAGCTTCCCAGCTGCCTTCCCAAATGGATTTCCTATGCAAAATGGATTCCCTTCACTGCTATACATTCCCTCATCACTCTCCCCTTACAAGTGTCATTTTCTTTCCAACAAGCTACAACTCACGACCCTCTTTGCTCTAGTCCAGGTTTGGGTATTCTCTATTCCAAATTCGACCACAAGTTCATTGGGTAAGCTTCCTATTTTCCTCAAAAAAACTTCTTAGTTTTCCTTATTTTCTCATTACACTCATGCTCTTCTTGTACTCCTGTATACTCCCATGCATCCCTCTTCCACATGGAACATTCTCTCTTTTCCCAAGTTCCTACACTTGATTTTTTCAGAAGCTTCTGGGTGTCAATCTCCCAAATCGAAGGGGCACCTCTATGGTGTACCTTTGGATGATATTTTGAGTCATCCTAGCTGCTTGTGTAAATTTACGAAGGATGACATAACTACCCCAACCACCAGGTGAATTCTCATTAACTAATTTCCTTTTCTTCTGGAAAAGGAAGGCTTCCCCTTTAGCCAACTCATTAGAAAATTATTATTAAACATTAAACACAATTATAGTGTCCATCAACCACAACCATTAAGTATTAATCATATTCATAGACTTGGGGGAAAACAGGGCATTACATTCCCCTCACCCTTAAAATAAACATTGTCCTCAAAGTTTTACCACTATATACACAGATTTATACAAAAAAAAAAAAAATGGGTATGCCATCCTCACAGAATCCTCTAATTCCCATGTGGCTTCANCATTCCCCTCACCCTTAAAATAAACATTGTCCTCAAAGTTTTACCACTATATACACAGATTTATACAAAAAAAAAAATGGGTATGCCATCCTCACAGAATCCTCTAATTCCCATGTGGCTTCATTTTCCCAAAGTTTTTCCATTGCACCTTGACCTGCATGATGGCTTGGTTTTAGGGAAATGTCTCTCTCCTGTCCAGGATGCATTGAGGCTTGGGCTGGAACTCTCCCTCTAGTTCCACATGTATCACATCCCAATCAATCACATGATTAGAATCATGAATATATTTCTTTAACATAGATACATAGAACACATTATGAGCTCTAACAATAGGAGGTAGAGCAAGTCAATATTCAAATGGTCCCACTCTTTAATTCAAATGGTCCACAATAGCGGGTTGTCAACTTGGCACAAGTTACCATTCTTAGGGAGCTCCTCTTGGGCTTAACCCTGATATACACTTGATCTCCCACCTTGAACTCTTTGTGGGTTCTTTTTCTATCAACATAACTCTTTTTCCTATCTTGGGATACTTTTAAATTCTTCTTTATTATGACTACTTCATGTTCCATTCCCTCAACATCTCAGGTCCAAGTGTGATCTTGTCTATTGGAAAATCCCAACTAATTGGGATCTTGTTTTTTCTACCATACAAAGCTTCCAATGGACTCATGTTTAATGACTCCCGATAACCATTATTGTAGGAAAATTATACCAAGGGTAGATATTCCTCCCATTTCTTGGGTTGGTCCATAACATGCATCCTCAACATATCCTCTATCACTCTATTTACCCTCTCAATTTTCCCATCGTTTTTAGGATGGTAAGCAGTGTTGAAGGCTAATTGTGTTCCAAACCCTACAAATAGGATTTTCCATAATTTTGATGTGAATTTAGCATCCCGATATGAGATAATTGTCTTGGGCATACCATGCAATATGAAAATTTCCTTTATGAAAACATCAACAACATCAATGGATTTATAATTGGACTTAATTGGAATAAAATGAGATGCCATTACTTAGTTTTTCCACCACCACCATGATTGCATCATGTTGCTTGGTTGTTCTTGGCAGTCCTATGATGAAGTCCATGGAGATAATCTCTCATTTCCATTATGGGATTTGCAGTGGTTGCAACAGTCCTGTTGGGTGTTTGTGCTCAACTTTAACTTGTTGGCACTAAAAACACTTAGCAATATACTCTGCAATATCCTTTTTCATTCCTGGACAAAAATGCAACTTTCTTGCTATTGGTATCATCTTTTTATAACCGAGATTACTCACATAAGGTATTTTATGAAATGCATCCATTATGAGGTTTTTCAGCTGTGTTGAATTCGGTATGTACATCATGATATTGTACATCAGTAGCCCATCTATTGTGAACTAGTATCGCTCGTATTCATTCCCTCTGGGTTCTTACTGTAAGATTTCTTTTATTAGATTAAAGTGTTCATCACTCTGTAAAAGAAATCTGATTCTTTGCTTGATATCATATTCACACATGACTGTTGATACCAAGTGTACCATATGCACACTTCTGCTGAGTGCATCTGCCACTCGATTTTCCTTTTTTTTTTATATTCTTGATTTCAAAATCAAACTCACTGATAAGTTCCATCCACCTTGAATGTTTGTCATTTAATCATGGCTGGTCAAATAAATATTTCATCCCACAATGATTTGTCATCAAGACAAATGTTCTCCCAAGCAATTAATGTCTCCACATTTTCAAAGCATGCACAATGGTTGCAAGCTCCAAGTCATGAGTAACATAATGTTGCTCATGTTCATTCAATTTTCTTGATTCATAACATACCATATGTCCTTCTTGCAAGAGAACTCCACCAATTCATTCATGGTAAGCATATGTACAGAGTAGGAAATCTTTTTCAGGTTCTGCAATCTTCAAGATAGGGGCATTAGTCAAGAGATGTTTCAGTTGTTGAAAATGGTCTCACAGTCTACTGACCATAAAAAAAACATTCTCTTTCTTTGCAATGAAGTGATGGGATGACCAATCTTGGAGAATCCATTAACGAACCTCTTGTAATATCCAACTAATCCCATAAATGATCTCACCTTAGTTACATTTCTGGGGGTTGGTCAATCCATGATGTCCTTAATCTTTTCTAGGTCGACATCGACTCCTCTTTTGAGATCACGTGACCCAAATATTGGATCTGCCTCTGAAATAAATCACACTTGTTGTATTTAGCATAAAATTGGTGCTCTCTCAACACCTATAGAACCAATATAAGGTGCTCTTCATGCTCTGTCTTGGTTCTCGAATAAATCAAAATATTGTCAATGGATATGAGGATGAACTTGTCCAAATACTTGCTGAAAACTTCGTTCATCAAACACATAAACGTGGATGGTGCATTGGTAATCCCAAAAGACACCACCACAAAATCATAGTGTCCATATCTTGTTCTAAAATTTGTTTTATGGATGTCTTCATATTTAATCTTGACTTGATGATACTAGATCTAAAGTCTATTTTAGAAAAGATTGTAGCTCCTCTAAGATGATAAAAAAGATCATTGATTCTCGGCAGTGGGTATTTTTTTTTATGGTCATCTTATTTAGCTTCATATAGTCAATAAACAACCACACAGTACCATATTTATTCTTTACAAATAGATTTGGTGCTCCCCATGGGGACATAATCGACCTAATATACCATTTATCCAACATCTCTTTTAATTGCACCTTTAATTCCACCAACTCTAGTGTGATGATCCTATAGGGCACTTTAGATGCTAGTTATTCTCCAGGCATTAGCTCTATGGAAAATTCAATGTCCTCCTTCAGAGGCAATCCAGGTACCTCCTCTGAAAACACATCTTTGAATTCAAACAACATTGGTTGGTATTCAATTTTCAACTTGTTTCTCTCTGTTGAATTTAACACTTGTATAGCATATAATGGACACCCTTTTCTACTATACTTCTTGATTTGTAGCGTTGATGTTTGTCTTACTGACACAGGCTTCAGGATTCCTTATAGCACCCTCTAGTTTCCTTCATCATCTTCACATTCCAAGGTATTGTGAAAACAATCCAGTTTTTCTTTGTGGGAAGCCAACCCATCCATGCCTATCAACATGTCATATGACCCCAAAGGTAGGATATTCAAGGCTGCGTGTGTATGAAATCCATTCATTTAAAATGGGTAGACCTAAATCATTTCTATCACCTTCCTCTTGGTCCCTTTGGCTGGTCGAAGTAACCATGATTTTGTAAGGCACGTGTTTCAACAATTTGGGGCGAAACATAGCTAAGGTTAGAACCAAGGTCAATTAAAATCAAAATGGGTTGTTTGGAAATTATACCTTCTAGCTCCACCACTGAAGCTTGGTGATGTTCCTGTCAATTCTCGACAACTGCATAAATTTGTGGCACGTTCATGGCCACATCATTGACCGTAGTAGCCTCTTGAACATTGTAGACTCTCTTTCTATCATGCTTCCTATGATGGAAGTCTCTCAATAGATTTGCCTCTCCACAACCCCAACATTGTATAGGTCCATTCTTCTATTCTTTTACTTCCTCCCTTTCTTTCTCTGTAGGTCTACTCCCACTTTGAGAGGGAAACTTTTGTTGGTTCACACTTCTTGTGGGGTAACTGGACTAAGCACCTCTTTTGGGATTCTTGTATTGAGATGGCTTAAATATTTTCTTCTAGAATCCAGGTTTATCCTTTCTTTTCCAATCTTTAATAGGATCCTTCCTATGTTTAGATTGATCATAATATAATTTAGCCTTCCTAATGGTGTACTCTAGCATCTTTGGCTCATCAAACTCAATCATGTCCTGATAGTATTGTGGTAATCCATCGAGGAAGTGTTGTATTATCGATTTCTCATCCGTAAGATAAGGAGCATATCTCATCAACTCTAAAAAATACATAGGCATCCATGGTAATTTGTCCTAACATGTGTTCATGGAACTCTTTAATCTCATCATCATAGTAATTTTCTGACAAGTAAGCCTTCCTGAAATAATTTTCAAATTGTTTCTAGGTTAGTTTACCCTCCTTTATTCCTTTGAAGTTCTTGAGATATTCCCACCAAATGTAAGCTCCTCCATTCAAATTAAATAGGATACCTTTTCCTTTGTATTTTCTGAGTAGTTATGTACTCAGACATGCTTCTTTAATCCTAGCAGCCAAGGCTCTGCTTCCTCTCCCTTCTTGATTTCTCCATTGAAGGTAGGTGGTTTTTCCTTCTTGAATTCTTGTGTCAGGGAACTCTGGGAATGTCTCTTCTTCTTCTTCTTAGGGATACTTGACCCAGTCTCACTGCTGGACAACTCCTCTGTAGTGGTCCTCTCATTAGATGATTTTGTTGAGGAATATCCTTTTCTTTTATAACCCTTGGCACTCATGTGCCTCTTCCTTGAGGAACTCTTTCTTGTGTTACTATGTGTTGGCACATGATTTTGAATTTATGATGGGATCTTCCACTTCTAAGACTGATGTCTTCTTGCATTGTTGGTAGCTGGTCCTTGTTGCAAGTGATTTTCAATTTCAGACAAAMTTTGTAGTAGTACTGCATTCAACTGTGTTTTCTTTTCCTATACTCTAATGAGATTTTCATTGTCAACCCTGTAACTCCTCATCTCATTTTTCATTCTTCTCACAKTTTCCACTAGATATAGAGGAGTCTCTCTATCCCTACTATCATCAAATTCCTCATCTTTGAAGTGTGAGGTCTCTTCCATTGTCTAGTTGTGCCAGACTCTTGTTGTCTTCTTCTCTTCTTAATATCTTTTATGTGCTGAAACAACAAGCATTAGAAAATCACTATTCAAATTATATGTGAAATGGTTATTGGCCTCGTTAAGGCTTTAATATGCCTTAATAGTCCCAAACTATGACTTTGTTCCTGCTGGAAAATGTTACTCACAAGTTGTTGGTTAGCACATATAAGCATAATTAGATTAACAACAAGAAAAAGACATAAATTTTATGTTATGCATGACAATATGTAGTTATCTACAAGATAGATTAAATACATTACTTTCCAACTACATCATAGCTCATCCAGCTCATTATTTTGGCTTCTACCAGTGAATTCTTCATGAAGCATTTCTATCCCATTAAGGACTAGAGTTTTAACTCCACTCTGATACTTAGGCTGGTGGGATGTCAAAATTTCTTATTTTCAACCCAACACCTTTCTCAGATCTAATCCCATGGATGGAATATGTTCCTCAATATATTTCCAATGACTATCTTCCTGCTCGAAATCGAGCTCCAATATGAAAGTTATGGCCCTTTAAAGTTTCTTGTACCTTTCCCCTCGATTGCATCATCTGTCCAATGTGGCCTCCATGTGGACCTCTCCACATCACATATACTAGCTAACATGGTAGGCATGCATGTGTTGATGTGGTTGTGATGGGCCATTGGACATGGCATAGACCAAGTCTGAAGCTAAGGAAAACCTTGATGAAAAACTCAACTTGAGGTTCAACATCATCAGGTGATTGGATGCGATCAAGTTCAATGGTCCCCAATACTCAAGATTCGATATTAACGATAGATAGCTAGTCAGACTATCTCATTTGGGATGTAGGCCATACAACTATCCTCAATATTTCCGAACGATCTCTCCCAAACACCACTTCTTTTGATAGAACCAATGGTTTCGATTGCACTAAAGCAACATACGAGATATCACTGATTATTCCAACCCTTACGATAATTAATAGACACTCCAAAAATCCAATAGATCCAATGGACCATATCTACCATGATCTACGGTCCATATCATTTTGATTTTCCCAAGACGATTGATCATTTTACAGGGTCTCCTATTCCCTGAACAATCTAACATTCAAGGGATAATCTATCAGACGACCTAGATCCTTTCGATCTGGAATGGTGCTTGACCTTTAATCGGTCAGACACACTCACTTAAGATCACATATCTACTCCTAATGGATTTCTAATTATACCCTTACGAACAGAGGGTTTTCTAATGTATCATATTATTATCGGTCCTCCAATCCAATGGTCTAGATCTTTGCAGGTTTTCAAATCCACACGATGGTTAACGATGCAACAAGACTTTGACAAGATTTTCAATTGGAATGGGTCCACAGTGAAATTGACGGTTCAGATCTCATCGATCTGTCCCTACGACATATCTATTCCTCTATCCCTCTCGGGATATCACCTTCAACTTTTCCTCGTCCAAAACACTAACCACACCAAATTTGTGGATCCTTTCAAATTCTGCATTCTGAATGGCTTAATGGATAAGGTCTAGGACAAGACCTATATTCCATATCTTCTCGATCTGTCCCCTCGATAGATCAATGACTCACACTCATTTGGGCTCTCACTATCATTTTCTTCCTTTTTGGAAAACACCACCCTCATGACTCTTGCAGTTCTTCTCGAACATACCTCTTCGAATGACTCTTTTTGAGCACAAGTGTTGGTGCAATTATTTGCATAATATATTACCAAACATAAATTATCAACCGAGATTCGTAATCAGTAGAGTTGATGCACTATATGTGTTGATAACAAATAGGTTCCTATGTCTGATGAGTATAGCATAAAGAAGAAACATTCAATAACAAAATACTCTGTTTCACACCTTTCAAATAACACTCCACGCATACAATTCAAAATTCAAAAAGCAAAACTGATCAAAAAATGTTTAATTTAGAATTCTTGTTCAGGGGATGGATTTGCT